>QLOO01003619.1:4070-26578 GCA_003313855.1 Suillus sp. MG131 | reverse complement strand
CAATGGAGGCCTTCTCTTTCTCCAGTTTCTTCCGGAATGCTGATATTTTTAGGAGATCATCAGGAGACTGGAGGTACTCGCCGATGGCTTGCGCAGCAGATACCTGCGGGGCAGCCATGGGAGCTACGGCAGCCAGGCTGACCTCCAATATTCAATGATCACTGTTCCCAGGAAATGAGTCTGATGGGTGGATAATTGAATCGAGGAATAAACGAAAGTGACTGCACAGTTAGAAATGTGACAAAGTCAACACGAAGATCTATGAAAGTAGTGAGTAGCGCGTGTACATAATAGGCGGCGCTTGTCGAGGTCACACATTCAATCTCGTAAACTTGCGATTTGTTTCATGGCCTTCTCTGCATTGCCAAGGCCATTAACGCGTCTGGGATGCCGACGGAGGCTGTTTCTCAGATCCTTCAGTTCTGAACATGTGAGAGATAATGATATTGTGATAGTAGGAGGCGGGCCAGCAGGATTGGCTTTGGCAGCTGCTCTCGGTGCGTCGCTTTTTGCCTATGTCGTACTATTATTCAAGCATTATGCGCAGCCTCGAACCCTAATGCCAAGAATTCACTCAAGATCACGCTAGTAGAAGGGGGGGACTTGTCCAGAATACAGGATTGGGGCATGCCGCCCAATGCGTACTCAAACCGTGTCAGTTCCATCACAGACACGTCTCAACATTTCTTGAACAGTGCGTGTACCTTGTGAAGGCGCTCAACGTAATAGCTAACTATTTTCAGGGATTGGCGTCTGGGACTACGTCGAACATGCACGTACGAATCCTATTCACCAGATGCAGGTGCCAGAGTCCCTGCAAGGTGATATTGACCTTTAGTGCTCAATTTTTTCTTAATTAGGTGTGGGACGGCATATCTGGTGCTCGCATCACCTTTGACGCGTCTGAAATGCCGGAGTCGAGCGAAATGGCTCGAATGACAGAAAACCTGAACCTCCAACGCGCACTGCTAAGAAAGCTTTCGGATGCCCCGAGTGTCCAGGTAATTCAAAGCGTCAAGGTCGACTCAATACAACGCGAAGCAGGTGGCCGCAATGACTGGCCCCTCGTACATCTTTCTAATGGCACCACCCTACGCGCAAGGCTATTGGTCGGCGCTGACGGGTTTAGCTCTCCAGTAAGGTCTTTCGCTGGAATCTCATCATACGGATGGTCGTATGACACGCAAGCGGTCGTCGCGACGCTGAATCACGCGCCGCGAGGACCATTCCAAGCACCCAACAACACGGCTTACCAAAGATTCCTACCGACGGGTCCGATTGCATTCCTGCCGCTCTCCCCTGGCACCTCTTCGCTTGTATGGTCGACCAAACCTCATCTGGCAGTAGCGCTGAGCAAATCATCCCCAGGAGTTCTGGAGCAATTAATCAATGCCGCTTTCCGCCTCCCTGAGCCGTCGTTGCAGTACATCTACAGACGACTTCTTGAAGGTGCTGAATCAAGCGAGGAGATCAGGGAAGAAATCATGTTCAGGGAACGCTCGGACGGCATTTCGAGTCACTCTGCGTACGCATCCGCTACGTCAATGCTTTCAAATGGTGGTATTCCCCCTGATGATGCGGATGTGCTTCCTCCCCTCGTGACATCAATTCAGCAGGGCACCATAGCAAGTTTTCCGCTTCGCTACAATCATGCTGAATCCTATCTTGGAGAGGGCGCAGGAAACCGCACTGTCTTGATTGGGGATGCTGCGCACACCGTCCATCCGCTAGCAGGACAAGGCCTAAACCTGGGCCTGGGAGATGTTGATGCCCTATCAAGGTGCATCATACAAGCTCTGACGCACGGCGGGGACATCGGTGAGATACACCTTTCCTCATCAAGAGTACTCTTTAACCATTTCTTCAGGCTCGTATACAGCTCTGATGCCCTATGCGCGGGAACGCTATTTCGAGAATCACAAGGTGATGTCAGCGATCGATAAGCTGCACAAAATCTATTCTTTTACAGCACAACCGGTGGTGTGGGCCCGATCTGTGGGGCTCGAAGTGGTTAACGAGCTTGACTCAGTGAAAGCCGTGTTGATGATGAATGCTGGAGCGAGCTCTCGGTTGAAACATGCAAGCGGATGGGACTCGTTTGCCAAGGGCGTTGAGAGTCTAACGGGGGCCGTTAAAACCTCAAAAATGGTCGGCGGGATGGTTGGTGCAGGAATACAGGAATTGGCTAAGAAAATTGGCCAAAGCTTCTTTGGACGCCATTGAACGTATCTACATAGACAACCTTTGCCTTGTTCCTTGAGAGTCGAGATATTCGAAAAACAAGAATCCATAGCGTAGCAATTGATTAACAGATAAATTTATTTGCATATATTTGGCTTTATACAAAGAAGGAAGTCAACGTTCCAGGTATTATTGAACGCTTTGGTGACGGTAACTTTGCTCGCATTTTTCATTGATTATCTAATACTACCGTTTTTAGAAGGGGTGTGTTGTGCGAGGGGGTCGTGTGCGGTGTGCGCGTCAACTTTGAGAGTCCCTAATGAGTTTCAGAAAGAGGTACGTATCGATTTCCCTGCTTGGATTCTCTGTTTGATTGTCCCTAGCAAACTTGACTTACTTGTTCGCGTCCGGTATTCGAATCCACTCCCCGCGCCTCCATGTCCTCCAAAACTACTCGAAATCCCTACAAATCCCTTACGCTATGCGCAGCCAGCTTTCATCAATGCCATCACAAATGATACTCCTCTTCCGATGATTGTTGACGCCGAGTGCGGTATGCCTTTGGATCTCGGACGGTGGGAGTGTCTATGGGAAGAGGATGGCGATGATGCTAGTACGTGATGCTCCTTCAAAGATAGTCCCATGATAGCTAATGTTCTATAGCATTGAATCCTGACCCGGATAACCCGCCTTTACTCGACCCAAAGGACCGCTTCCTTCTTGGTGACCCTTCAACATCCGCTGCACCCTACACCAACGGTTCAATGCCCACAGCATCAGGGATATCGACACCTCTCCCTCCACATGTGCCCTGGCTCCGAAAAACAGAGTACCTCAGCCGCGAAGGCGTACAGCGCACGCCATCATCACAAGAATCGTGCGTCGCCCTTTTTACTTTGACATTCCTATTCATGGTCAATAGGAAACAACTTCTGCAACCCATTGATGTCTCGCATGATGCCCAACTTCGTACCATCGAAGCCGGCTTCGCCGCTTGTACATCCCTTGACCTGACCACTCTCTCTCATCCCAACAAGACTGGCGTTACTGCTGTTGAGTCCTATGAGGTGCTCCCAGATGCAGACATATGGGCAAATGCGTATGACTTGTTCCGGTTCAGCGAGCGCCCAGGCGAACGATCTGTAGACACAGAGGACCCACGGCTGGACTGTGCGATTCTGCGTCCGATGGAAAGCGACGGAGATCACTTCCTGGCGTATTACTTGACGAGGGAGGACGCTGATGCCTTGGAGTTCAAAGAGGAGCGGTTGGTACCGAAGAGGGGTGAGGAGAACAGGACAACGGCATTCCACTTCGTACGCGACTACGAGACCATCAAAATCGAACAAGAAGTGCCCAATGAGTTTTTGCTTGTTCTTGACAATGGAGACACAGGCGAGCGTGGGCCAGGCGCGTATTACAAGAATATTGAACGCAAGATGACACTTAAGAAGAAGCGAATGAATGTATGTAAAGTACTCCATGCTCAACTTACTTCACCCTTTCGTCTAATCACTTGATCACCTTATAACTAACAACCGTTCGGCAGCAAAGCGATACTTATGCAGACAAATGGCAAGTCGTGCACATCTCGCACGTGGCCATGAGCAGCGAGGAAATCGAGGAGCGCAACGAGGCTCTTGCGGAGGTTGTAGACCCACTGTACCTCTTTTCGCGCGACGCTGAGGGCGAAGTAGATGCGGATGGTGAAGTAGATGTTGGCGGGATTGAGATGGGTGCAGAAGGTGGTGCAGAAGGAGATGCGGGAATCATGGCTGAAATATTTTAGTTTATGTGCTGCATATAATTACGTTCGCTGCTCTACACTCCATTACTGTTGCGGGGGCAGAT
This sequence comes from Suillus sp. MG131, assembly GCA_003313855.1. Lineage (NCBI taxonomy): Eukaryota > Fungi > Basidiomycota > Agaricomycetes > Boletales > Suillaceae > Suillus > Suillus sp. MG131. Next base: position 22,546 of record QLOO01003619.1, on the reverse strand, counting down.
TCAGTGTGGTATGGATACGTATTTTATCCATTGTATACTTGTCTCATTACTGTGAACAGTCGTGGTCCTTTAAAATTTCAAGGTATATGAGTAAAATGATCACAACGGCGGATAAACAGTGTAGAATAAACTTGATTGCGGTTCAAGAACAGTTCGAAATCAAGTCGAAAATGGTAGGTATTTCACGATTTAAGAAGCAGCCGCCTCTCCGACTATGCAGTATTGATATCTAGAAATACACCTTGTAGGAGCTACACAAGTACATGCAAAACAAGCTCCAAATGCGTTCAATAATGTAATGAGTCCCTTGTAATGCAAATAGCATCATCACCACAATGACACTCCCGAATGCCGTCTATCGTTCACCTATCTGCGCCGATGCAACTATCATAGAGGCGTGGTAGTAGCGGTTGCAATATATGCATTCCATGCCTCCACTGTGGCAGTAGGGAAGTAATATGTGGATTCGGTAGTCGCAGAGCCATAGTAGATGGCAGCCTGTCCTGTCATAATCTCATTTGCCAAGGAAGAGACTTCGCCGCCTATGACAGTCGCAGATCCTGAAGATGTGTTCGTGACCAGCCCAGTTTGGTTACTTCCAAAGACGAACTCCCTGATAAAGACAACCCCTTGAAAGTTTCTGTAGTCTGAATTTACGACACTATAGACGAAGGACAAGACGTACTGATTGGGGATTCGTATATCCCACGAGGTGGCCTGCGTGGTCAACAAGGACATAAGTCCAGTTGCGTTCCTGATGCACAATACCAGCGAATTCGCCATTATCGTCATACCATGGTGTCGACGGTTTGCGCGTGAAGCCTAAAAGTAGTGTTCTATGCACCATGAGTTGACATTTCTTCACAAGACAGTTGTCGTTCAACATACTTGGATGGTAACTGAGGAAGTGATTAACACTTTGACGCGACAGATAATAGTGGCTACTGACTTTGTGAACCAATGTGAGGAATGAGGGAGTCGTCATTTCCGGAGAATATGACAACAGCGATGTTGTGAGCTGTGGCGTTCGTGGCCAAGTCCGTGAGGAATGCCATAGGTCTGTGTTACGCGGTAAACCCCGAAACCGATAAGGTATACAAGGATCCACTGACTCCAGACCTAGAAAAGAGCTCAGTCAGAATGAATCATGCAAGAGGACCAACATATGCTTACTTGGATCACCATTAGCATAGTCTGAGTCAGGATCATTAGTCGAAGGAATCTTTAGATACAATCGCTGACTAACCGTTGCCGGGCTTTGTATCGCCCCGATGCAGACATACCAGATGTGCCAGGGTTTGCTCCAGGGAAGTATCCGTTCTGGGGATATTCGAGGACAAGATCGAGATAAATCTATTTGCATATATTTGGCTTTATACAAAGAAGGAAGTCAACATTCCAAGTATTTGTCCTTATTGAATCCTAAAGCTGCTGACGAATCACTACAGACCGCCTCGGGGGCCGATGATGTCAGGTCATCGACTGCCGATCAATCGTTATCTTTTCAATATTCAATTTGAATTCAGAACACCTGAATTCGAGCATACTCCTCTTCGGATTTTGATACGCCTTATCAGGATATTTGGTCCCGTCGATTGACCAACCCGACATGGAAAGTATGACTCTTTCGCTATAGGAGCATAGGGGTTCTGGAGAAATATAAAATGACCGTTAGGAGAGTAACCCCCCCTCTCGTCAGAACACCCATCACTGCACACTTGAATCAAGCACATACATATCCATTATCATGTCCCTTGTTCACTTCCACTACGACCCATTCACCGAGTTCGAGCGCCTCTTCGACGACGCTTTCAGTGCCCGCTTCCGTCCCACTGATGTCAGCCGAGCCGTCGAAAGCGGGTCTCGCGTCGGGACATTTCGCCCAAAGTATGCACACAATAGGGGACATCATTGCATCGCTAACTCTTTGAGTAGGATGGATTTGATTGAGAGCAAAGATGGCAATCAAGTCACTGCTTTGTTTGATTTGCCTGGCATGAAGCCAGAGGATATCAAAATCGACGTACAGCAGAACCGCCTCACCGTCTCAGGGGAAATGGGCACAGAGGACCAGCGTCAAGAGGGAGATTACGCTGTCCATGAGCGCACATACGGAAAGTTCTCTCGCACCTTGCAACTTCCTGTGGGAACAAAGGTACGTTCAGCTTACCACCTTCGTGGGTCGAAGCTCATGTCACCTGCAGCCTGAGGAGGTCCAGGCAAAGATGGAAAATGGAGTCTTGAATGTTACTTTCCCGAAAGTTGGAAAGGAGCAAGAGCCCAAGAGGATCACCATTACTTGAGTGATCACGCCATAAGAATGTCTTTCAAAAAGCGTTGCTACTTGCCATGTACGATAGTGATAATTAATGCATCGTTGAGCTGCCAAGTGTCAAAAATGGTTGAGTGTGGTTTATAAATCCTAGGACATGTCACTGTCCAAGATGTGGTGTAATTGTTGATACTTGCCCCTCATGAACGTCCACCACTGCGGTCCATACATGTAATATATTGCACCAAACGCCGCACCACCAAAATGAGCATAATGATCAAACATCCTGAAAGCCATCACCAAGATTAGCGATGTTCTCATGCACATATGTACGTGTGCCCACCTCCAGCCGCGTACGATACCAATCATGTCAAGCATGACGAGACCACCAACTCCCGCTTGAATCGGTATCGAAATGAAAGGAGGGAAAATGAGGCTGACTTGGGCGTCTGGAAAGGCTAATGCGCTAACTGTCACGGCTGCGTAAATGGCGCCGGACGCGCCTAAAGATGGTAAAATCTCCCGCGGAGCAGCAGTTGCAGTCTTTACTGCTGTACTAGATATTGCAGTTGCCGCTGGTGAGTTCCTCACGACCGCAGAAGCGGTGTACTGGTTGACAAGGCGAGGGAAGAGAACTTTGCAAGCAGCAACGTGGCTGACCAAACCAGAGAACAGTCCAGCTTCGAAAGATGAATAAACAAAACTGCGGAGACTAACACAATCGTCTTACCGGAGATAAAGAAGGCAAGAAAATGCCATTTGGCAGTGGCTTCTTGCTGACGTTCATCATTTTTTAGTTGCTCCAGGGTAAAATAGTGCGTGGCAGCCGAGCCTTATAGAAGAAAGAAGTTAGGACGATCTACTTAAAAGCTAACAAACGCACCAAAGCTAGCTAGGGCCATTGAATTTGCCAACAAGTGAATGAAGGATTGATGACTAAACATACTCGTTAGCAGGGTGTATGAGCGCCCTGACAACGGGTGGTGAGTAAAAGATCGGGTCATGAACGGCGCGAGTCGTGGTATCTTCCACACGAGATATATGGCGGTGTTGACGCCGCAAATCAACCAGCACAATCTTCTGCCCTCAGGGGCATCAAGGTATGACTGTGCAGCTTGGACGTAGACGGAGAGAATGAGGTTGCGCAAAGCAAGAGGCCATTCCGCCAGCGTATCTTTGAGTTGATTTACTTGGGTTTGCAAATACTGAAGAAAATAAATGTACCGAGGACTTCGGAAAAGAGTAAAACGCACCTTGCCAAGCTCTATGTATTGAGACTTTCTCATCTCTTCAGTAGTTGAGGGTCTCAGAGTCCATCTGTGAGAGATAGTTAAGAGCCGTTTTGACCAGTACTTGGTGTCGATTTCGGTTCGACTCGCGGCTATCGAATACGCGAGCAAAGATCCACCGACAAAAAACTAAGCAACCATAAGCCAGTTAGTTGAAACATGAAAAAGGATGAAGTTTGCTAACCAGAACTTGATTCCGTATTGTCGGCCGGGGAAATCGAGAGCTGAAAGACTCTACTTTAGTTGAACGGGCAACTTGGTCACGAAAAGTCGGCAGTATGCTCCGGAATGGCTTCTCCGATGTAAACCGCCCTATCCTTGGAAAGTTACGTGGCAAAGAGTGGAAAAAAGAGCAACTCGAAGGATGAATGCATGGTCGCAAATTATGAGACGTCTTCAGGATGTTGGTAGTACGAAACATGCTACTTCGGTGTTCATGCGTGTTGGACAGAGAATGCCTTCGCCAAATCGGGCGACGCGTCCGAGCGGCATCGCTGTGCTCATATGATTACATCTTCTGTTTTCGCTTCCTACCGACATGGCTTCATATACATAGATCTAGCACCAGCTGGACACGCCAAGCATTTGGCAAACGTCTGGCCTATGTCACAGAAATATGTTCTACTACATTTCATTCTTGCGGCCACCTCCCACCCAAGCCGCCCTATCTGGTGAACCCATCCTCATCACCCCTCAAATCGCCAATGATCTACGGACAGAATTTTACAAAGATATCCAAGATATATTCTATTCGTGGTCCTTGCATTCGCCTACCCCAAACTCAGTAATAACAAAACCCGTGAAACTTACGAGCTGGAGGGCATCTACGATGTACAAGGAGATACCCGTCCCACCCCCTCGAAATGTCCGCAATGGAGAGTACTGGCGCCTTATCCTTAGCTCTGGAACATCACGAAAAGATCAGGTACTTTCCCTGAACGATGAAGATTTGGGGCACCAACCATTCCCCGTCCTCTCCGATCCCATCTTTTTCTCCACTCGTTCAAGCAAGCCCGTAAAGCAGGAGCGGATTCAGAGATCATATGCGTTTCCTACGACCAATAGAGACCACCCCGTGATATTTCACATTGTTGAGCAAACCTCCTTTGACCTTGACAAGGCAAGTCATACATCAGTTTATTTCGCTGCAGACGGCTGAGGTGAGGCTACAACAGAAAATATGGGACAGCGGTATTGGCCTTGGTTCTTGGTTTATACAACTTCACTCCGGGATGGTTGCCAACACCGCCCTGGTTTCACAAGTGAAGAACGCACTCTTTGCCTCTCAGTCGGATGTTCTCGAGCTAGGTGAGAACTCTCAGCGGGGTAGTATTCCTCGCAGTGCTGAACCCTGAGTAGGCGCAGGGACAGGCATAGTCGCTATCGTTCTTGGCATTTTGCGAGGCTTGCCTAATTCTGCTGTGACATCAGGAAACATCATTTCCACCGATTTGCGTAAGCAGCATGTGGCAATACCATGAATAAAATAACTAATTGTGGTGTTCAGCTTCTGCTTTGCCTCTTTTACAGAGCAATATTGGTTTGAGTCAATCTCTGTATCATCCTAGAAACGCACCTAAGGGTGTTGCTCTCGACTGGGATGAACCTAGCATATCTATCCAGGTGGCATCATTCGTCAGTGGGATCGATGTGATCATGTGAGTGCGTATCGATCTGCATAGCTAAATGTTTTGAGCTTCCATATCCAGGATGTCAGATGTCACATATAACACTGCATCGTTCCCTGCACTCATCGGAACACTCTCCAGGCTTATCATGTTTTCAATGAGTGTCACACCAGCAAAACCCCCACTGATCATTCTTGGTTACAAAGAGCGAGATGTTGCAGAACGTACTCTGTGGGAAATGGCAAAGAAAATCGGCATACATTTTGAGGAGGTTGCACAAATTCCTGGAGCGGAGGGCACACCTGTTGAGGTTTGGGTTGGGACGGTGTTAGTGAATACACATTGAGCTTACGATGTTATTATCGGGAGCGACACTGGCCATATCCACGAAGTGTTGATCGCTTAGCTAAGGTATGAAATACTCTTACGAACAAGTACAGATGACTAAAATTAACAGAGCAAAATGCAATACAAGAAATGCGAGGTATGTTGTAAAGGCTAGAGCAAGTCAGACTCAGCGAGAGCAGAACAAACGCTGTATTGAATACCTAGAGCAAGTCAGACTAGAGGCTCTAGTAAGTACGAGTGTAAACGAGCTACAAGACAAACATACCTCAGCGAGAGCAGAACAAACGCTGAGGATAAACAAACGCAAGAAGGCCGCTACTAATACCATACGGAGTTGTTAGGTAAGCGTGGCTGAGTGTTCGAAGGTGAATCACTATACAGTATCAAGAAGCAGGAAATAACAAGATAGGTAATGTTCATGCCAATACACCTCCTCACCGAGACACCAGACACAACCCAACGAGATGCTTCAAGAAGAGTGGGCGAGCGAGAGCTTTTGTAAAGATATCGGCGATATTGGAGTGAGACGGTAACCACGTGGGGACAAAGGTGCCCTGAGAGACATGACCGCGAATGAAATGGTATCGTACATCGATGTGCTTTGAGCGAATGTGGTTGCGCGCCTCTTTGGACAGTGCAATGGCGCCAGTATTATCCATATGGATGACGAGGGGTAAGGTGAGTGGGAGGTGAAGCGCAACGAAGAGAGACTTCAACCATAAACCCTCCTGAATGACGTGTGTGATAGCCATATACTCAGCTTCAGTTGAGGATAGGGCAACAGTGGCTTGTTTCTTGGAAACGTGAGCTATAATTCCCCCTGCAAAGAACCAAGCGTAACCAGAAATGGACTTGCGATCCTCTGGCGAGCTGGCCCAATCAGCGTCGCAATAACCATGCAAAGGCTCATCAGCACGCTCTCCTCCGTAGTGTAGGCGTAAGTTAACAGTGCCGGCTAGGTAGCGTAATAAACGCTTCGCGGCCGCATAATGAGAAGCCGACGGATTCGCACTGAATTGTGCGAGGGTGTTAACAGAGTAGGAAATGTCAGGTCTCGTGCAGACTGCGAGGTAGAGAAGTTCGCCGATGAGTTTGCGAAAGGCGCTGGGAAGGTTAGGAATTACTGGATGAGTGTCCAAAGGACGTCCGAAAGGAAAGTTAGCGTCGAGGGGAAGAAGGACGGGGTTGCACTCGAGCATGCCGTATTCCTCGAGAAGATATGTGATGTACTCAGACTGATGCATCCATAGACGACGAGATGAGTGATCACGTTCGAATTGGATGCCGAGGAAACGGTCGACAGGACCAAGGTCTTTAATGCCAAATCGAGCATTAATCTTTCCTTTGACGTAGGCCAGGAAGCGGGGAGAATTAGAGGTCCCTAGACTATCATCAACGTGCCAACCGATGATGCAAAACGTACGAGTTCCTGCGGCATCGATACGGTCGAATATGAACACGGCATAGTCTACGCCGCAACGCGTGAAACCCAACTCCTCCATGATGGCCCGTACTTCCTCATACCATTCCATAGCGGACTGTTTAAGTCCATAAATCGTTCGCAACATCTTCCAAACCATGACACGCCAGTCTCCCTGCTCAAAGCCCTTGGGCTGACGCATGTATATGTCCTCTTTCAATACTCCCCACAGAAATGCACGAGTGGCATCAAAGGTGTCGAGATCCCAACCATTTTTACAGGCGAGGGCTGCAATGATGCGAAGAGAAGCGGTCTTCAGAACCGGAGCAAAGGTGGCACCGAAGTCGACGCCAGGAATTTGGGAGAATCCCTGGGCGACTAAATGGGCCTTGTATACTGGACCTCCCTTGTTGTCCTCTTTGAATTCGAGTACCCATCGATTGCCGATGGCACGTCGTCCTGGTGGGAGTGTGGTGAGTCTGTAAACATTCATTTCGTCCATAATACCCAATTCTTTCTGCATAGCTTCCAACCAGTCGTCACGGTCCGAACGTAGGATGGCTTCCTCATAGGACGCAGGTGGGATCTTCATGTTGTAGTTTGCACTGAACGGGTCACGTTTGCGGTCGCTTCTGATGGCGAGATGTGCGTGTTCTTCTATCATGAGGTTGGCAAATACCTCTGGAACATCTATGTTTGGCTCAATGTCCTCTAAGTTCTCCTCAGTGTCCTCCACAGGTGTTTCCTCCTCAGGCACCCCCTCAGTGAGTGCAGGCTGAAGAAGACGTGCTGTACGTGCCTCACGAAGTTCGGCAAGGCGCGCTTTGGTGGCAGCCATGGCATCGGCGTATGCCTTACCACCTGCCGTCTGAACACGTGTGCGAACTGACCGACGAGGCGCTGGTGGTGGAGTAACTGGTGCAGGAGAAACTGATGAGCGAGGGGCGATGGAGGGCTGGGGCACAATAGACGAAGGTGGAGAAACTGCGTCGTCGTCGTCGGAACCGTCAGAGTCGGAGAAGTGTGTCACGGATGGAAAGTTTTCATCAAAAATAACATCCCGGGCCACGAAGAACGCCCCAGAAACCTTGTCACGTAGGCGATAGCCTTTAGTGCCATCTGGGTAACCCATGAGAATAGCCTCACGAGAATGAGGACCTAACTTTGACTGAACCTCTGTGGGAATACGAGCAAAGCAGCGGGAGCCGAATACACGAAGGTGTGACAGGTCAGGTTGTTTGCCATTGATGATTTCGTAAGGCGTGGTTCCTGATGGCAACGCCCGTGACTCGCTTCTGTTCCAAAGGTAACACACAGTGAGTGCAGCCTCACCCCAAAGGTTAACAGGAAGATGAGCTGTTTCCAGCAAGGCGAATAAGCGCCCCTCAATGGTACGCATAGCACGTTCTGCCTTTCCATTTTGCTGATGGGCATAAGGCGCAGACAGTTGACGCTCTATTCCAGCGTCCTGGAGAGCCTTACTGAACGCTGCACTAACAAATTCACCGCCATTATCGGATCTGAAGACCTTCACCTTACGTTCGAGGTGATTTTCCCAACGGTTCTTGACCGTGTGCCACGCCTCCAACGCCTGGTCCTTAGTTGCGAGGAGCTGGAGGTTCAGAAGATGCGAGTGGTCGTCGAGAAAGATCACGAAGTGGAGTTTACCGTGAGGCGTGATGACAGGAAAAGGGCCGCAGAGATCCGAGTGAACGATATCGAGAGGATGAGCCATGCGAGGTTCGTCGGAAGGGAAGAAAGGTTTGCGTGGATGTTTCGCAATGATACAAGGCTCACAACGACGTAAAGGTGCGTCTTTGTCAATGTGGACACCAGTAGCGATGAGCGGAACCCTCTTCACAGCCTCCCCACCAATGTGTCCCAACCTGGCATGCCAAAGGTCCCAGGTTAACGCAACTTTCGCGAATGTTGCAAGTTCAGTGGGTGCACGAAGGAGGGTAGCTTCATCTGGACGAACGAAGCGCAAGTCCACGGAGAATAGGTTCCCAACTTCAGGGATCTCGCCATAAGCCTTCCCGCCGTGTGACAGCTCACATCGCGGTGGATACGGTTGGAAATTACACGACCAGCCCTTCTTCAACATACGTGAGACGGACAGTAAATTGATATATGCGCCGGGTGCGTGAAGACAATCGGTGAGTTTAATTCGATATGTGTTTCCGTTGAGAATTAAGTCTGCAACGCAGTCCCCGCGTCCTGAAGTGGAAAGGAATCCGTGGTTCGCTGTCTTGACTTTGACAGACGAGTTCTGCGCATAGGTCCAGAAGAACTCCTGGCTCATAATGAGAGTAGAAGTCGTGCCAGAGTCAAGGATTGTGGTTGTGGAGCGAGACGCGAGATGTGAGTAGTCCTGTTCAATATCTTCGATGACTGCAAACGAGAGATTCTGACGATGTGAAGACTCTGTAGCTAGCGCAGCAGTAGGAGTTGCAGGAGGGTTCACCGACGTGGGTGCAGGAGCTTTAGCTTCATTCGCTGATGCGGAGACATCCTTCCTGGGTGTTTTACCCTTCTGTGCCCAGGGCGCCTTCCCTTCCATCCCACCCCCTGGCTGGAGACAATGCTCACGGTCATGGGTGAGTGAACGAGGGAGGCCTACACAAGCGGGATTTTCGCATGACACCCCCTTGGGGTTTTGTCTGTGAATCCGAACACCAGTAGAGGGGTTTGTTGTCTTCCCGTTGGAGGAGGCATTGGCAGCATTCGTGTACTCTGAACCTGGCCGAGCCATCTTCAAGTGAGCGCGTTGGCGATTCGCCTCCTCTGTAAAGGACGTAGCGACTTGTTCGAACGATACGAGCGTAGTGGGAGTCGAGGAGGATGCTGTAGTAGATGGAGATGGTGCGGTGATGTTGGCAGAACTGTATAGGCCGATGGTAAGACTCCGGAAAACGACCCACTGGGGAGTATCAGGGAGGCCATTCAACAACATGAAGATGGCCTCTTCATCAGTGAATGTGATTCGCATTTCTGCGAAGCGGCGGCGGCCATGTTCGAAGACACCAAGGTACCGTGCTGCATCTTCTGCATCTTTAAGCTTCTCAGTGAAGAGTTGCGAGCGCAGTTCATATTGCGATGTGACATCAAGACGTGCGAATCTTTTCGCAAGCATCTCCCATTGTTCTCGAGCGCAAAGCCCTTCATCGAGGATGTTCTGGACGATTGGAGAGAGCTTACGACCGATAATCGCCTTTGTTTGTGCGTCTTCCTTGATCCATTCCTTCATTAATTTTAATTCGTCAGCCGTTGGCTGTCCTGCTATTGCGGGCTTAGGCATAGCGCTCGCATATTCGGCTATGTCGTTAGGATCCACACCGCTACTGCAGTGGTTCCATAGGCCTTCACCTGCTAATGCGAGCCTGACGGCCCTTCTCCAGCTCGGGTAAGAGTCAGCACCCAGAAGTTCATTAATATGATCAAATTTCCCCATGGTTGATCTCGAAGAAGATCCTGGTGTGACGAAGATGACGTGATAACGGAATTTACAATGAGTCGGTTGTTGAGCGTCCTCAACGTGAATCTAATCTTGTTCTAATCTGAAATACTGAGCTACTTGAGCTCAGGGCTCATAACCTAAAGGCTAGAGCAAGTCAGACTCAGCGAGAGCAGAACAAACGCTGTATTGAATACCTAGAGCAAGTCAGACTAGAGGCTCTAGTAAGTACGAGTGTAAACGAGCTACAAGACAAACATACCTCAGCGAGAGCAGAACAAACGCTGAGGATAAACAAACGCAAGAAGGCCGCTACTAATACCATACGGAGTTGTTAGGTAAGCGTGGCTGAGTGTTCGAAGGTGAATCACTATACAGTATCAAGAAGCAGGAAATAACAAGATAGGTAATGTTCATGCCAATATGTTGTGCTGAGATAATGTTGATGATGGTATACTTTGGATATCAGATCTGTCAAAGTGGCGGAAGGGGCCTGCGACAGTGGGGACAAATATTCTAATAAGATCCATCAGTATATAGACTCATTCGTTTACGTAGACGGTTACCTTGATAGCAAGCCACTAGTAAATGAGAGAGATTAGGGCATATAATCCGATAGGGAGCAATAAACGTACCTTCTCCAGGCACTCTGTATGCTGCTCAACAGTATGAGTGTGCCGTTGGCATATAAATGGCATCAAGAACTCACAAATAGGTGTTGACAAGGAGCCAGACTATAGCTTCGCCTTGCTCCGACATTTCGCAGCAATCCACCAGTAACATGCTCTAGCTGCTTCTCATCTTCGGTATGAATAGCCTCCATGCAAATAGCGCAGTCCCCAAGAGACTCGTCAGGTGCTTCTGGGTCAGCAGCAGAAAGCGGTAATACTGGATGATAATCATGTACTTGCGCACAAGCAAACTGCAATACTCAGCGAGAATATATGTACGACTGAAAAACGCAACCTACTCGTTTCGGAAGGAAGAACGCCGGTCCAAAACGCTGCTGAAGCAGTATAATGGCGACTTGCAGGAAGATGAATATCGCAAGATACCACATCCAACCTAGTAAATTATAAGTCAAGTCTGGTTGATCCACGACTCTGTACCTACGGCGGGGCTCAACATCGAGCACATTCTTTGGACATGTCAAGAAGTCTGAAAATATAGATATGTTGGATATAGATAGACAACAGATCCACTGGTACTCACAAAGAGCATGGAAAAGTCGGCAGAGTGATGTGCCAATCAAGTACTCAGCAGTCAGTGCACTGCTCCTGCCTTTCTTCACCGATCGAACAATCTGTGGCAGCCAGAAAAGGGAGTACATGCTAGCCACAAATACTAGTGCTAGTGAAGGAGTCACGATAACTCGGACGATGAATGTTAAGAAGAAAAACATTCCGAGCCCTGAAGGAACGTCAAAAACGAATACAAGAATACCGGAATACCTACATATCCGTGCCTGGGGATCAGAGCGAATGTGTCGAAACAATAAACTTAAGAATGTTGGACCAGTAGATTGAGGAGGAGCCGTCGTTGGTGTGGGCACAGCTTGAGAAGGCAGTGACGGTTCCTGTTGTACTGGCCGGGGAGGAGGTGGCGCTACTGCATCCTCTGGGGCTTGAACCTGATTAATGAGGATGGCATGTTGCTGAAAAGCCAATTCAGCGCGCAGTCCATCGAGCAGCGAAGGTTTACGGACAGATTCAAAAGCAAAAAGCACGCAGGCGACAAATGCTGGAGCCACAAGCGATAAGGAAGGACGCCCATTAGCAATAATGGCAAAAGTGATATGCCCAGCAAATGAGACAGAGTCCACGATGGATTGTGTAAGGAACGTCCATAGGGACACGCGAGACAATCCAGCAGGAGTACGGCTTCGGTCAACTTGGCGAGAGAGCAATAGTAGCTGCACCAGGTACACAAAAGCTGAGATACCAGCATCTGTCCAAAAACACAAATCAATCAACTGACTGGGTCAAGACGGAACATACTAACACGTAGCAACCTTCCGGAAGAACAACTGAGACCTTGGGACGAACACTCAGGTAGGTCCCTAAGCAGGAAACATTGGTCATACCTTAATCCTTCTGCATCATGCAAATTGTATAGAATGCCGCATTCTCGACTCAAAAGCACACCATTGAGCTTGAGAGGCGGACGTTTCACTGTCCATCTTCCCGTTGGTTTCTGTAATTCATCTTCAAGGTCCTCCATATCCTTTACGGGTATCTCAGATGGCGCAATTTGCGCGTAAACGCTGAATCCACAGCCTCCTCGCGATTCTCCATCTGCAAGCACAGTTAGAAGTGTGACAGACATAGGAGTAGATTTACCATACTGGTTGAGTCTTGGTCGATAACACCCGCATCAATCATATCTTTCACCTTGTTAACTCTGGACATCAATTCAGGTTCTATTGTCCGAGCAGTATCATTCTGGAAAGCTTCTGGGACGAAGGCAGGGATGCAACGTATGTCTATATGTCGGCTAATACCACATCAGTTTCTGTCGTCTGAGCATCATGGCTAAGGACACACCCCGTAGGTTCAGCAAAGCCATATATAGACCCATTTGCGAGGAAGTGCACGCCCTCGAAATCCAGCTTCATATCATCTGAGGTTGCGGGATGACGGACATCAATTCTGCCCTGTGGGAATTCAATTTTCATGATATGAAGTAATGAAAGCAACCCACGTGAACCATGGCGATCTTCTCGGTAACACCTTTCACACTGATTGGAGCTCGATCCATTATACTCCATGAAATTTTGTCCGAGCCAGTCCAGTTCCAAGATCCGAAGTGACTGATGAGATCTGTCATGTTAGTGTCGCCCATGAACGTCTCAGCGTGCGTTCTCCAGGGATAGGTTGTGGATCCAAGACTGGGGAGGGTTATATTGAAGAAGTCGATCTCGCCGTGCGCAAACCCGGTCACATTCGGAAAATAAGATGCCCACTGTGGATTGAGACGAGACCCAAAGGACATAAATGACCCTACGAGAGAGGTGGCGGCGGCATTCCTGTCTGGCTGCGCTTCTTTAGCATTCATCAGCAGAAACAACTGAGAGTATACCATTGTGAAGTTAGACTCTGTCCCATTCAGCCAAGCAGTGAAGTTTGACAGCTGGTAGTTGAGGGATTGGAGGGCATCCTGGTAATGATTCCGAGCGAGAAATTCATCCCCAGTATGATTGGTGAGTATGAAGAGCATAAATATTAGAAATAGAAATGATGGAACGGAACTCCTCTGCTGTGGTATTCTGGCTGGCTGCCCATCATTTTCATCATTGCGGTCCATAGATGTCGGTGGTACACATCCAACTTGAAGATTCCACGACGTCGCAGTGCAGTGGTTGAAGCGCTGCACTATTGATCACGTGCCAAATGCATCAACACGTTAGCCTGGCTTAAATAGTCTAAGCCGCGATGAAGACAGCACCAGACAGCAAACGGTGGACCCATTTCCACTCAGCACTACAGCTTGCTATATCACGCTCAGCACACAAATGGACGCGAGTATCAAGGCTACTCATATTTGCGTGGGGTTTAGACTAACGGTCACGTAGATACGAAGATTTCCAGGAGTGCTTCACGCTCTGGTGCAAGGAAGAGCCACATGGTGCAGAGGGTATATTTAATACCGTCTCGAGGCATATGGAGGATCAGATACACGTGAGTCTTGTGTCTAAGCGTCACGGAATGCTCAATTGATAATACCACCTCTCAGCAAAGCTGTGAGACTCTGTTTAAGGAGTTTAATGTGAAGGATAGTATCAACATCCTCCATGCCGTCGTCTCTGAAGCGAGGGCTCGAAAACAACGTGGAGAAATACATGGCAAGGATGTATGGAGAGAAAATCTCGCACCGCGTGCTGCTGTTCGTGCACGTACTGTCCGGGTGATGGAATCTGAAGTAGAGCGTGTTCGAGCAGAACTACAGGCTGTGAGTAGCTCTCAAATGCCATTATTTACGAATTTTCTGACTTGTATGACAGCTTGAGGAAGAGAATGCTGCTCTGTACGCCCAGTGTGAGGACAATGATGAAAAGCAGCGTGCTGCCGACGCTAAGACAGTGGAACTATTGGATATCCTTGATGATGTGCGTGATTTTTCGTTGGGGTTGTTTGGACATTCTAACAAATGCTAGGTTTATGCCAAGTGGAGTCAGGTCCCGCAGGATGAAATAGGTGTATGGGCTCTTGAATCAGCGGAGAACGTTGGCTTTGCTCAACCACCATAGATCGGTATTGGCACGCCACGATGAGTTTAGGGTGATAGTAGCAGCCCACTTTTTTGGTTGATATACAGACTATCGACAAGTATACTAGACAAGAGTATTGTATGCTATTAATTTGAATATCGGAAGCTTCTGGATGTGTGCCACCACAAGCGAGGTCGGACCATTCGGTTACTAATAGCAAAGGAATCAGATATAACGGAAAAAAAATGAAATCTAGCAGCAACTGGTTTCGATCCAGTGACCTCAGGGTTATGAGCCCTGCACGCTTCCACTGCGTCATGCTGCTGACATTCAACTCGTAGGTGTCGATATAGTTGGTCTCATTAGGATCTTCCGTCAACACCATGAGCACCGAGCGGAAGACAGCACCTAATGCACTATGGGCATATCTTCTCCAGAAGGATCTTCCGGTGTCCAGCGACTTTGCCGCTCCACCCATGATTCCTGCAATGACACCGGCCGATAGGACCAACACCTCTATGCGAATGCTCATTCATGACATGCAGGCGACCCTCGAAAAGTTCTCCACCAGAGTGGATACTTTGCTCATTCACATCAAGGAGGCAAAGACTGAAGTAGTAAATTGTAACCGGATATCAGAGGGCGAACGTGAACGCGTGCTCGACGAGATCTCGAATAGTTGTGAGTGTGCGTTTGGATTATATGCTCTGGCAAACCATTTGAAACGCCTGTAAATGAGCCGGTTTATATTCTCATCACTCCTTTTAGCAAAGAAAGTGCAAACCGAGTTGAAGGCTTGCATCGGTGCACCATCGCAAGCATCATCTCTTGAATTGATCCAGAAATCGCAATCTTCAACGGAAAGCAGCATACAAGCTCTAGACAAGCGCATAGATGCGATACAAACGGTACTTCATGTTATGCTACTATGCCCGCTTTGTCTCTAGTACACTCGGCTGACAGGCCGTGATTGCACAGCTCATTCAATCCCAGAATCATGCTATGCAAGCCATACAGGACCAGCAGCATTCAATATTAACCGCGGTTCTCCCACTTCTTCCACTTGTACAAGCCTTCCCTTTGCATGCAGATCAGGTCAAAACTTCCATAGCCGATAACGTCTTGTCCACTATCTCAAGTCTGAGCCGCGATATTGACAGCATGAAGTCTACATTATCCGGTCTATCCCTTCCTTCTGACAGCATACAAAGTGTTCTCAAATCGGCTATAGCAGCCCCGCCCTCTCTTGCTGAGAATCATCCCACCCGCAAGCGCACCAATTCTTGGTTGAATCAAGACGACGCACATTCAAGACGTTCACAATCCAGTCGGCCCCACTCTGTCGCCTCTGCGATGGGTAGTCCTCGCATAGATCATCATAAGAAGCCGCGGTTGGATGGTGTATTACCCACTGCCTCACCTCGGCTCGTGAAACCTCATACAGCGAATTCTCCGGCAAAACGCGCCCTGAATTTGCGCGCTTCCCTAACTGCCGACGGGTTGACTTCTCCCGCGTGTGGCTCTTTTACCAGCAGCGGCTACACTGCAGCCCCAAGGCCCGAAAACACCACGAGGGTGCCCCTCGCTGACATACTGCCTCCTCTAGTCAATCACACCACTATACAATTTCAAAAGCCCGTTGCCGAATCTTCTTCTTCTGGTCCTGGAGTCAATCTTCCAACGAAGATGCACGCTTCCTCTCAGTCGGATAGACTTCCACTTCCATCGGTTCGAGCGCACGAGGCAATTTCCCCAGCATCAACCGCTGCACCACCCAGTTCGAATATCTCTACTACTACGGCTCCGATGCCTGACAACATTGTCCCACCAACTGCCAATCAAGATAGGACAAAAACACCAGAATCAGTACCGATTCCTCCGCGACCGATCCCGAAGGCTATCAAGTTGGAAGAAGTTTTTCGCTCGCCCCTGAAATGTTATATCTCCATCCCACCGTCACCGCTATCGTCTTTGTCTCCGTCTCCAAACCCGGCCCCGGCCGTTTTGAAAACTCAGGTTCAGCATGCTACAGTGGCACGGCGCCAAGTCACATTCGCTACGTCGAATCAGGCATTTACCTCGTCCACCCGCCCTAGTCCTTCAGTATTATCGTTACCTACGCATAATTCCATGTCCGCATCAATGAGTTTGCGTGATCGACGTGCGCAGATGTCTATGGTGAGTGTTAGTACACACTCACAGACAACTAGCTTGATATGCACTTTCAAGCTCGGACGTACTGCTTCTAGTGCGAAGCGCTTTATCCCTCTGGGTTCCTCCTCCGATGAGGAAAGTTGAAAACTGCATACATTCGCTCTTCTCTTGTTGCTTCTTATGTGATTATTTTAACCAGTTGTAGATAAAGAGGCACAGTATCAAAAGTCGTGATGATACCCATTGATGCTATGAAACTTACAATTTCAAATATGCTCAATAGGACTCATCTTCAAATCATACATCTTTGACTTGCTCCTCCAGCCACTCCCATAGCGCCCTGCCAAGATGAGGGTCTTGGGTTTCTTGTCTAGGCGGTCTGACACGAGCCCACGGCACAAGATACTAGTGACCTTTCAGCACCACAACATCACACAAGTTCAATCCCGAGATTCACCTTGCCATTCAAGCTAGCAGCTTCTGGGGACGTAGCAGCATACAACTGCGTAAGGGCGCCTTGCGACACTTCATACAGTAGCACCTTGATCTGGTAAACCCATTAGCTTAGCGTTAATAAATTTCTCGAGGACCAGGTGAATTACCAGGATCTGCTTGGCAATACGTGGAAAATGAGCCATAGCGTGACGTTGCAGGTCCGATTTGATATTGCCAGGATTTAGCGCCGTCGAAATAATACCCTGGTCTTCATATCGCTTCGCCAATTCGAGAGCAAATACGACATTTCCCTGCACCATGATCAGATTTATTCCACAACGCGAACGGGAGTGCTATACGAATTTGCTTTGGTTGTAAAGGCTACCCCTTGAACATTTCCTTCGAGCCAGGCCATCTTTGAAGGTGTTGAAATCGAGACCTCCAAATAAATGGGCACAGGAAGCGACATTTACAACGCGGACTTTTCCTTCGGGAGTGGCTTTAGCCGTCGAGGTTAGAATGGGGAGCAGGAGCTTTGTGAAGTAATAGTGGCCTGAAAAGGTATCAGTCCCAGGTCATCTCAATGTGATTGTCAAGTTCCTCACCAAGGACGTTCGTTCCAAATTGAAGGTCATAGCCATCTGCTGTCACTAGCTCGATCGGCGGTACCATAACACCACTCGTGATGTTCAGTACCACGGATCTCGTCGAGGAAAACAGAGTTATCTCACGCGTTATTTAGAAGGATATGGAGCTGGGTCTCTTTGCTTTCAGATAGTTCAATTTGAAGTTGGCAAATCCTTGAATGGCGCATCTCCTACCTCAGGAACTCTTCAGCAGATGCCTTGATTGCCTTCAGGTCTGCGAGGTCAAGTTTCAAGAATATTGCCTCATTTCCAGTCTCCTGCTTCAGTTGACGAATAGCTTCCTCTGAAGCAGCCTGGTTGCGAGCCGCGATGTAAACTTTCGCGCCATGTGAAAGTAGAACCTCGGAGTCCACGTCAACACAGACCTTCGTTCATGAAAAGCAATTTACCTTCGCAGTCTCCTTCCCGATACCCGTATTGGCACCAGTCACAATAACCACTTCCCCTGTCAGGTCTGGAATCTGGTCAGCGGAAAAAGTGGCCTTTGGAGGCGCTGCGTCGATGACCCAAGACAGGAGATTGCCCATTGCTTCAAGCTGCCTCTGGGAAGAAATCTCGTGGAATGGGTGTACCACCGACGGTAATAGCTGCCAGTGCTATTTAAGTTATCCAAAACCATAAC
>QLOO01003594.1:0-16628 GCA_003313855.1 Suillus sp. MG131 | reverse complement strand
GAGTCCAGCGGAGCAGCCTCCCTGTCTCATTTTCCTGAAACATCTTCTCATTTAGTTTTATCTGGAGTCATGTTGGGTGCATGAAGCCACAGAAGCACACCTGAATGAGTATCTACAATTTACACAATAAACTGTTCAATGCGACCCGTGGATATACCCTTAACAAGTTGCTGTATGGGTTGTTCACCCTTGCACTCAAAGTTTGGTATTCCTCCAGCGTATGTGCGAATAGTAGTGCTGACACCCCGTGCAATTGCCGAAGGCAAAATCACAGCGGGATCAAAAGTTACTGTGCACATTTGTGATTCTTGAAGCCAGTGGCAGCGAGATTCCGCATTTGCAGAGAACCCAAACACGGTGTTAGGAGTCCCTTACACGCTCTTGCCATCTTTAGTAATGCACGTGACAAAAATGTCGACGATGTGCACAGTTTGTGGCTCTCCGTAGACTATACAGTAATTTTTGAGAGACAACCACTGCTTTGACTTCTACTTTTAGCGGACATGTCGTCTGTGTTCCGCTCAAGGTCGGCTCGAATAACACTTTCGAATCTTTCGCCCGGACCAAACTCACAGCACGCGGTTGGCATTGTCATCGTTTCTGGTGCAACATTTCTGATGCTTTATTTGGCAGCAAAAACGGCTTGGTAGAGGTCAAGGCTCTGGTCGCGGAGGAACGTCCGGACGAGGTCACAAGGGCCAGAAGGCCCGCGCAGGCAATGGCAAACCAAAAGCTGGATTTGAGGGTGGTCAGACACCGATTACGAAGAGGTTCCCGAAGAAGGGCTTTGTAAATCCGTGAGTGCTCCTTCTAGCTAGTTTCATAACCATCTGACAGATCTGGCAAGCAACCGGAAGGTGTACGCGCCCATTAACCTGGACCGGATACAGCATTGGATTGACCAAGGTCGACTACAATCATCGCCTGAGAACCCTATCACAGCCCGCGAATTACTGTTGAGCGGATGCATTCATAATGTACATGATGGAATTAAACTTCTAGGCGACGTATGTTTCTATTCTCAGGCATCCTTTCAGTGCGATTCATTGTCATGTAGGGTGCCCCATTTTTGAAAACGCCTATTTACATCACTCCTTCTCGTGCATCTCAAAGTGCCATCAAAGCGGTCGAGTCTGTTGGAGGAAGTGTCTTCTGCCAATACTACAATCCATTGGCTCTTCGTGATTGTGTGAAGAGCCGTGCAGATCATATTCCAGCAGCACCAACTCGTCGCACGGATATTTGTGAGTCTCTCCGTACCTCGACTTTGATTATTTTTGAAAGTTACGTCTTCAAGTGTGGTACACTGACTGGCGCAACCGAGGATATCTTTCTCCTGAAGCTATTGCGAAAAACCCAAAGGTGGAGGAGCGATGGAAGGAACTGTCTAAGCAGTTGCTCTCTTTCAAGGACCAAACGTTCGATACCAAGGGTGTCAAAAAGATGTAGACGTGCTAGGTAGATTATGATACATTCATGGCTCGATGTTCATCCTGTCTGGAGACATGCTTCTACTACGAGAACGGTCGGGCGAACGAGATGGAGAACGAGATGGACTCCGCGATACGTACCGGCCATTCTCTGAGGGAGATCGACTTCTGCTCCTACTAACACTGGGGCTCCGTGACCGGTATGGACTCTTACTCGGGCTCCTACTCCTACTTCGACTAGAGCTACGACTCCTGTCACTACCATGTTCACTCTTGCCTTCCATAGCATCAAGCAAGCGACTCTTCCGAGGGCCAATCTCGCCGTTCTCTTCAAGTATCGAGCGCTTGGCTTTACGGGGAAGAATGATGTCACAGACCCGCTCCTCAGTGAGGAGCGAATATATGAATTCGTCAAAATGAGTTAGTGAATACCCTGCTGTCGGGCTGTAAGACGCATGCCAATGGGAAAAAAATGAGGATCAACACACCCATGTCGCGGTATCGAAGCTTCCTGAAGTCCTTCATTAATGGTTCGAGAAGTTCATACACTTCCACTGCACTGAAGGTCATTCGTATGTACATGGCGGCTAATGCCCTCATGTATCTGAGTACCTGCATCAGCAATTAGCAGGCGGCACGTATGATAACGCTCACTTGAACTCGTCTGCTTGTAGATATTCTATCAATATCTCCTTTTCTGGTTGAAGCTGAAGCAATTTCAGGAGCAAGCACAGAAACTCTGTAGGGCGCTGGTTGCCATAAACACCCCCGATGCACCTAAGGGCAATAGCTTGGTCGATAAGAGACTCGGCTATATGAAAAGGGTGAGGTGAAAATCTCAGAAAATGCAGCAGACGCACCAGTCAAAGCGAAGCAGTGCTCTTTCCAATAATTTGATTCCCATATTCGATTGCGGATAACGGTCTCGACTAGAAACTATACAATTGTCAGCTATCATCAAAACGTGTACCGCAAATACTCGCCTGAGGGTTCTGGCCATGGATCGCAATTGCACCCTTGACAGTGGTGTTAGCCATGATGGTGGTCGCTTGCCAGAGTATGAAAGAACGTGACCTTGGTTCGCGGAATCTAGCTTAAAGTGCCAGAAGTTTGGTGCAAAAAAGGAGAAACATACCTTTAAGAGTTCGGTCATCACCTTATGTCTTCCGCATGCCCAATGATCAATCTCATTCCGGTACTACGACACTAGGCTTGGCTTTTGATATTTAAAAATATGGTGGTAGTTGGATGGAGGGTCATCCTGGCGACTGACCCCCGATCCAGGATAACGTGCCACCACGTCCCTGTCACTGGTGATCATATCATGCTCATTTCCCGCTTAAAACGCCGCGAATAAGGGCGAAGCTTATCTAGATGTTGTCCATCAACCCCATCGTGACTGCACGAATGGTGTTTTACCCTTCAAAATTCTATATTGCTCCTCTTCGAATACTCTGGACCCCCCTCCGGGCCCTCCCCAAGCGCAGCTTCTAGCTACCTGCCATTTTCAACCAGTTTCCGGATCAGAATTTTCATCGATTGTGTCACAGCTACCCTCAACTACACTACGCCTACTAATTAATCTCCGTTCATCTCGATACGGAAAGCCGCGCCATGATTTAGAAGGTCTTGACGATTGAATGTGAGTCACTTCATGGTTGGCGGGATAACCTGATAGTACTCCTCTAGTACTAGCGACAGTGTCGTCTTCGCCTATAAATTGACGAATTACAGTCTCCGTTTCTGCATTCCTTGTCTGACTGCGAATATGCGCGGCAAATTGCTGACCATCCCCACGATAACATGTCCCAGAGAACCATCATGTTCGATGCACTTCTCCCACTCGACTAATGACGCTGAACCCCCTCTCAATAAGTCGGATGAAACGAGGCAAATTCTAAACTAGTCAGTGATTCTTACACGGTCTGCTGCAGCTGTTCTCACAAGTTCTTATTTTTAGTGCGAACTTCGAGATTGCCACTGCCCTTATCTCACCGGTACACTTCTGTCGAATTATAACCGCCCCAGTGTATAATATAATGGTACTTTTTGCAAGCTACCCTATTCTGACGGCGTAACATCACTAGGCATCGAAGAACTTCTAATACAGGTTATGTCCGCCGCTGCAGCCGTTCTGCTGTGAGTGATCTGGACTTGTCTTCGCTGTGCCGTGGCCTACGCTTCTGCTATGATATAGGAACCCCACAGCCGAAAGGCGTTGCAGGTCGCTCGAGAGCAGGCTCTTGCGGATCCTTGCACCCCGCTATCCTTGCACCCAGTTGCTCGACAGGCTATATCGATGCCCTCGGCTGATCCGACCTTCCATCGTATGTTGGATGTAGTACCGGTCGGTGTGTCCACATTAATGCCACGAGATCGTTGCAGATGGTCACAGACAACTGACCTCTGCACTGATGTCGTGTCTGCTGACACCCTCGTCGTTCATATGCGCAAGCATATTGGAGGATCCTCGTATTTTCGCGTTCACTGTTCCTGGAATGGATGTGGCAAGCTCATGAGGAGAGATTGTCTTGTCCGCCACATACGCGAGATTCATCTGCATAGCAAGCGTCGCACTCACGGCTAAACTTTCTCTATTGCTCAACTTACCCATTTGTATCCAAAGTTTCGCTGTCATATCATGTTCACTGCATGGTTTTAGCACGGTGATAACTTGAAGGACTTGAATTATCCCAGGCCAGGCTCAGCTGGTAGTTAAACGCGCGCTTGTTGTTTCCCGATGCGGTTGTGCGGCCCGATTTATAAGCGTAATAGAACTTCTTTTCCATGCTTCGAGTTCGGAATGGAACCTGCAGCTTGAAGCGACTAACATTCTATTCCGTTGGTTGATGCGATTACCCTACCGGCGCTCAGCGCTCATGGCCAACGAAACATGCACCACAAGCACACAATCCGTTGCTATGGATGGTTTCGGCATCTTCACTTTCCATGCCGAACCGATCCCATGTGCCCCAGCACCACCTTGGAAATCTTTCGGTCAGCCCATCAACGCGCACTCTCATCCATCATTAGCACATTCCATCGTTTCTTCCCTGAGGCTGAGGCTGAGCCCTCACTTGATTCATATAAAACTTGCGTTTGACGGTGTTACTTGCTAGACCCTCAGCTTACCCTGCACCTCGCGCAAGCAATGATCTCTGAGGAAGGCACCCAACATGTCCAGAATTCTCCTCACATCGCAGTTGAAGTTGGAAGCCCAGTCGTCGCTTTCTATAACGAAATCAAGACTGACATCGAACACACTGCCGTGGAAGATGATCCTTTGAAATGGGGCAATGCGCGTAAGGTAGGTAGCAGTCATTCACGCTCTGAAGACAAGGCTGACTTGTTGACTATAGACTGCTATTCTAATTATTGTTTCGGCTGGCTCCATGATCGCAGGGTTAGCCGTCAGCATACAGAACCGTATGGCTGTTCCCTCCCCAGGTGGTCAGAAGACTGAAATGGCTTGCGTCCAGCGGCAAATGCCCAAATTCAGAGTGGCCTACGGGCGTCTCCATCCGAAATAAGTTGGACCTTATCAGTATTTATTCTTGTTCAGGGAGTCCCAGGACTTATGTGGAGCGCCATCAGCGAAATCAAAGGACGCAAGGTTCGTCGAACGCTCTGTCTCATAACAATAAACTGCTGATATTCTTCCATTAAGTTTGTCTATGTATCGTCTGTAGCACTGTTTGTGATCGCTTCTGCTATTGTCGCCGTGTCCAAAACCATTGGTCTGGTGATTGGAATGAGAGCCCTTCAAGCTGCCGGGTAAGGAATTTATATTGAATATCGAAGCCACTGCTTACAATAATCAGCTCGAGCGCACTCATGTCAATCGCAGCAGCTACACTAGCAGATATCTACGAACCTCACGAGCGAGGCACTAAAATGGGCATATATTACTCTGCTCCGCTCTTGGGGCCAGCGTTAGGCCCAATATTGGGTGGTGTGCTGACACAGAGCTTGGGCTGGCGCTCGGTCTTCTGGTTCATCACCATTTGCGCTGGAGTTGTTCTCCTTGCTCTGGTTTTTCTATTCAAAGATACATTCAGGAAGGAACGTAGTCTGACGTATCAGAATGTTTTGCAAAAGAGGGCAAAAGAGGAGGAGTTACAACACCAACACTTGGACAAATCCTGTCATGTCATTTCTACCACTGAGAAGCCCGCACAACCTGCGCTAGAAAGCATGACTTCTCTGCAGCAAACGGGGGACCTTAACATTAAGGCGAATACTCCCACCGTTGCACCTGCTTCAAGTATGAAAGATGTCAACGTGTCGCTCGCAGATGTCAATCCCTTCCCTCCACTTCTGAAGCTCTGAAGATTGTTACACGCTTCAACAATCTCGCAATATTGATTGCTTCTGGTAAGTGTCTTTCAAATTGATACATTATGTGCATGACGTGACGAGCCATGCCTGTCTAGGATTGATATTCGCTTTCAGTTACAGTATTTCATATACCTGTTCGAGAACATTGTCCGAATACTACGGCTATGACGCTCTCCAGATTGGTCTTGTTCTACTCTCGTATGGAATGGGTAGGTACCTTATTTGGTGTATTGACGACGACTGACTGGCGTCGAAGGCTCTATATGTGGGTCGTTGCTTGGCGGTCGTTGGTCTGACCGAACACTCGCCAGGTTGAAGCAAGAGAATGGAGGTAAAAGCTACGCTGAGGTTTATAATTTCCCTATTGCTATGCGACAACCATCCTACGATAATGATTTAGATGCGATTAACCAGCACCCGACCCGCCATGTGTTTCTTGCCACCAGTTGTAATGGGATATGCATGGGTTTGCGAAAGGCACGTTCATGTCGCGGCAATTTGTATTATGCTCTGGCTCGCTGGATTCTTCTCGACGTATGTTTATATATGATCTGCAAGACCTTGATTGACGTGTGGCTAGATGGGTTTACGCAAGCACGCTGGCATACATCGTAGATGCTAACCCAGGCCGTTCATCGACGGTCGTTGCCACAAACAGCGCATTTCGATGCGTCTTTGCGTTCGTTGCCATTGAAGTGGCTATTCCAATTCAGGTGTTTTCAATGTTTGTTCGCTGAGCTGTATGCAGTTGCTTAAGCCTTGTTGTTAGGTTGCCATTGGCGACGGTGATCTGTACACCCTCTGGGGCGGCATTATGGTAATAATGGAAGTCCTGATACTAGTTGTCCTTTATAAGGGTAAGGAATGGCGGGAGGCATGCGACGAGAAAGACCGACGAGAATTGCAACAACCCTGATTAAGCACGCTAAAAGTGCTTTTGACACCGCTGCACCATACTTACATCAAGGGCCCGATATTTGTTCGTATCTATATAATATCAGACTTGTTTCTTTTGAGAAATTTCCAACTGAGTTATACTTTAAGCTCCAATCCGAAATCCGTGACCTAGCTTCGGAGTCGCTGACCGGTCGCTATGCTATCGATTACGTGAGATGCCACCATGCTATGCCAGCACCTGGGAGTCGATTGTTACCAGTGTACGCGGTTGCAAACGGACAGTCAGTTCGCTAACACGTATGCACCTCACAATCTCAAATCAGACACAGGACGATCTACGTTGTACCCTCAGAGGCGCGTCACAGGAAGACCACGTTCTTCTCGTCCGAGCCCATTCCAAGAGCATATTATTCTCCCAAAAATGCTCTCTTCTCACGGTATCTCGACATACATGGGATAATGCGACGAAGGAACATGAGGCGAGTCCTACAAATTCTGTGTCTGTTACTATGCGTCTCGATGTCGGCGCTGCAGCGAGGTGGAAACTTGTCAAAGTCCCAGCAGATTCAGAATGGATAGTGTATCGCAATAAGGTGAGATAATAGTGTAGATTACTGACCCGCCTGAGTTCATATGATTTTAGTTGTCTCGCAAACATCATTGTTTGCTTATTTTCCCTCGACGCGATACATCCTGCTTTTTATCTCTCGTCCCTGATGCCGTCCCTCTATCATCTTTGATGCTTCCAGGTAAAATCGTTGTTCGTGTTCCCTGTACTCACCTAACCGCCCATCAGGAACTCATGACACGTATGTGTTACATTCTATGTGCGAGCGAAATGTTGCTATGACAAGGATGATAGTATGGCTTTCTATGGGTGGCCCATTGCCCAATGTCAATCACCAAGTACCACTCTTGAGAGACAACTACACTCTGGCATTCGAGTAATCGACATTCGCTTAGCCATCGTTGATTCCCACCTCATTTCATACCACGGAGTATACCCGGAACGCGCGCTGTTTGCGGACATTTTGTCAACAGTTCACACGTTCCTTACAACACCCTCGACATCGCGCGAGACTGTAGTGATGTCAATCAAGCAAGAAGACTCCGATACGCACCTTTTCAGCAAGCTTGTACGCCAAGAGATCGTTGCCTCACCAGGGGGTTTGGGCATGTGGTATTTGAACAATAGACTACCAACCCTGGGTGAGGTAAGAGGCAAGGTTGTAATGTTCAGTCGTTTCGGCGGAAATGGTGACGGCTGGGACAACGCGGCCATTGGAATCCATCCGCCCATCTGGCCCGACAACGACAGAAACGGTTTCATTTGGAACTGTCAAGACGTCCTGGTCCAGACTCACGACTGGTATGTACAAAGATCCTGGGACCGGTTGGCTAATCATGAGCTTGATTATCGCCGCAGGTATGCAATCCCCTCATTCCTTTCTATTCCCGAGAAAGTTGCTCTTTCAACCGATGTCCTTGTTACTTCTCGTGATTCTTCTTCCTTATCGATATCCTTCCTTTCTGCATTATCAATACCACTAGCGTTCCCTCCCACAATGGCCCGCGGCCTCGGATGGCCGCAGTGGGGGATCGGATTTGAAGGCGTCAATGCTCGAGTCGGCAAATGGCTTCTTGATCAGTTTGACGGAGGAAAGAGTGGCGTAGATGGGAAATTGCGGATCAGGGGTTGGGCACTCATGGATTTCTACGAAGACCCTAAAGGACAAAGCATTGTCCCGCTGCTTGTAGAATGCAATTTCAGAGGGAGAAAGTGCGAAGATTGGGTGTGAACCGCGGAAGTATAGGACCTTCAAGTCAGATTCCGTTGGGCCCTCTGCAGAAAGAAACGTAGTGATGTGCCTTGGTTTGGAATTCGCGATATCTTAAGATGCATGATTTGTCCTTTGGTTACCTCTGTATGTCATAACTTAGTCAATTTGCAGTGCTTGACCATGGCGACGTCGACAAGTGCTAGGATCATCACTGTCAGGCTGCTGCGGGATTTCACGTTTTCAACGTGTTCACCTCGAGCCAGCTGGCAGCCTTGAAGCAGTGCTAGCTCTCGGATATGGATAGGATCAGATGTTGACATTAACAGCGGTAATTGTGGCTCGGTGATCTCCTACGAAACTTCGACTTTGTGGTGCCTGGACCAGCGCTAGTGGCTCAAACTGGCTCACATCTCGAAGTAAACTATTTGTCGGCGAGCTTGGACCTGCTTAGACTCCAGCTTGCGATGACAAATATGTATGTTATGACAAGCACATAGATCGAAAAAAACGCACTTGAATATGTAACATATTACACTTTGCCATCCGCGCCGCATGCGGCAGGTTCGCACTAACGACTACAGCGTCAAGAGATAGTCGATGATGATCTAGGGTACGACACGAGGCTTTTCTAGGTCAGGCATCCGTGGGGGGTTAATAGCGGGTCGGGTGGTACGAGTACCTGTGTCCGGCTCACTCGCACCTACTCAGAAGTGTGTGGCAGTGCGTGACGAAGCGTGACGTTGACTGTTATCACGCAATAATTGATATTCTATGCGATGCCAACGTTTGAAACAATGTCTCAGATGTATTATTGTGCATATTCTCTCCAGCTATGCCCACGTAGCATGTAGTGTGAATATTGGATTTTGCATTGGCAACCAGTTTCTCGCGACTTGCGCTTGCTGACTAAAATATGCTTTATAATACAATTTTAAAGTTTAAATACCAAGCTAAAATTAAGGGTGGCGGCCTGACTGCAAATTTGGGCGTGTATAATTACTTTGACGGTTGCAAATCAAGGTGAGGTTTACACCAAGTTTCTCATTTTTGTTATATAAAAAATTTTACTCACATCCGCCGGTAATAGCTACTTGACAAATGCCGTTGCTGCCAGAATCCTGTCATAGCTCCTAATAGCACGGATGCCACAAACTCATAAGTGTGAGACTTGCAAATATCGCGAGTCGCAACACACTCGCATCCATTCCCCCATGCTGCAACTGTGAACCATCACACCCTTCACTCCTCCCCGGCCAAGAACACGCGCAGTCCTAAGCGCACACAGCGGTCTCGCCCGCTCTCGTGTCAGGGTCTCCCACAAGAAAACGTCGAACAAAGGCCGAAGGGCTAGTACTTGTTGTGAACAGAAGTTAACTCTGCCATCCTGACACGTGGCAGTGACGCCTATTTGCCTCGAGTTCTGTACGTACATTTACTTAAAGACTCGTTGAAGGTGCGGAACATGCACAATCCTTCCAACTCCAACTCCTCCTCCGAAAAATCCGCAACTCTTTCAGAGCAGTTCCCTATGGTTGCATCCTCCAATTCTTCAGGTGTGGCAGTCTATTGTGCTGCATCTCTCGGGAAGCAGAATGCTTTTCAGCTGGCTGCGTTGTGTATGTCTACTTGATCCAATCTTGTGACTGTTCTCACGTGTCTTGCGTCTTATTCTGGGTAGCATTGGGCCATGCTCTAGCTGAGGCAAAACGACCCCTCGTCTATGGCGGTGGTAACAGGGGTCTCATGGGCATCGTCTCAGGTGCCGTCGCAGATCAGGGCGGTCAAGTTACTGGCATTATCCCATATGCCATTCAAGCCGCAGGTGGCGAAAAAGACAAGGGCAACGGCGTTGCAAAGACTGAATCTGTCGCTGAAGTTCTCGATGAGGACAGGCGAGGACGTGTACGCGTTTCCGTCAATGATCACAACACTGACCTGACTCACCAACGCGCACGCGCACACTTTCCATAGATCGAGACGGTACGTAATATCCCGCACGCCAACACCACATTGTTTGATTGATTTCCGTCTCTTTTCATTTCACTCATTCTTACATTAAGATCGTTGTTGACTCGATGCATGAGCGCAAGACCGAGATGGCTAAACGTGTCGGTGCTTTTGTGGGGTTGCCAGGAGGATATGGCACTTTTGAAGAGGTACACGAGGCTCACTCGTTCAATCAAACTCACTCACCCTATCGTGCTCCTAGATTCTCGAAGTTATGACTTGGAACCAACTCAACATTCACAACAAACGTAAGCGCGTTTTATTACCTCAATGTCACCATGTTGCCCATACTTTGCAGCCGTAATATTACTTAATGTTCTGTCCTATTACAACCCTCTCCGTGAACTTATACGGAATGGTGTACGGGATGGGTTTATCCAGCCGCATAACGAGAAGCTCTGTGTCTTTGTCGACGGTCCTACAGACCCTAAAGACCACGAAACTTTCAACTGGGGGCAGGCCGCAATGGACGCGATTGCTACATGGCAACACGACCAAATACAGCCGTTACCTTTTCATTGGACGAAGGACACTGACACTAGTGCAATCCCCAATGGAAAAGCCACCATCAAAGGCATGAACGGAATTAGCGGTGGACTACATGGCCTAAAAACTACCAACGCATGGTTAAAGAAGGTTTGGCATGCTCGGTCCCGTTCAGGAAGAATATAGGTCAGCTAATACAATCGTTGTCGTGTTGATCATGACATAGGTTTGCGATCTCGCTCGTATTGGTTATTATATCTACCGCCGTTATATCTTTAATGTCCAGGACTCTAGTATACATTCTTTACGTTGAGATTCACTTCCTTTACACCAAGTTTCACTGAGCCACAGGGTGTTTGCGATCGCTTGCCGAGGTTTTGATGCTATGCTTACGTCGATGTCATGCAGTATTATTATCTCGTTCGATGTGTCATCTCATTGCCAAGAGACTAGAGTCCATAGTCCGCGATTGAATAAACCGTTACTTTGCTCACAAAGTTATTTAATGATGCATTTCAAGCTCTAGAAGCATCTGTTAAGTTTCGAGTAGATGGGATGCTGACTTTGTCCGCTCTACAGATCAATAATATTACTGCAGCCGATCGTGATGGATTAAGCCTTAGGACCGATCTAGTTAACCGAGGCCATTATCTACACCAAACAATATCTGATGGTATCATTAATACACCAATACGACATCTCGAACGAAGCGAAGAGTCTGTAGTAAGGCTAAATGCCAGCAGAAGATGGTGTGGAAAGCCGCATTGACCCCGCTGGCAGCCTGTGCAGTGTGGTCTGAGTCAAAGCTCCGAGGACTATAAAAAAGAAAAGATCAGCCTACAAATTATAGCCGGGCCCCACGCATGTTTGGGCGACAACTAACCAAGTACACATGCAGATTTGAAGAGTAGGTCCCGCATGCAGCCGCCTGCGGATTGCTGGAAGACTTTGTGCGAGAAAGTGGCATTTACGGCTTCGCAGATCTAAAACATCCCCCGGTTGTCGGATATGATTTAAAATTCGAGCATCGGCTGATATGCTTTGAGATCATATGATAGGGATAACAGACGATATATAGCCTATGACATGCCAGCCAGCTGGGCCTGATGACCGTGCGCAGTAGTGAAGTTGGATATCTAAAGGGAGCAATTGTATTTGCCAGGATGTTAAATTATCGAATAAGCTCGTGACCAGTCCGTCCGGAACTTTGTATAGCTTCATGGCTGAGAGGGTATATTTGATGCGGACTCGGAGGAGCCTTGGCTGAAGTCGGTCACTCGCATTGAACTTTCCATACAGTCCACAGATCACTTGACAAATTGCCATAAGCTATATGACAAGACACCAACGAAAAGAGAGCTGAATAAAATTTGAAATACTAGAGGGAGCATGAGGAAGAAATAACTTAATTGTGCGAACAAGGCTTCTGCTGACGCGATCGGTTCTCAAGTTAAACCCACATGTCTCGATTGCAGATGTTCTCTGCCACGTGGTGGTATATTCGGATGAATCCAAACAACTGGTCGGACAAGAGACTAGTAATGCGGCTTGAATGCCGTGACGCAGCCGCCATATATTGAAAATACTCGCAAGATGAGAGCACGCACAATCACACTGTATTGTAGAGATGCTACTTCACTGTACAAGAATTTCTATGCCTCACGATGTCTGAGATCGCTTGCCGAAATTTGGGGTTATGATTCTGTTTGGGTCCATAAATGCGTTGACATCTTCGTCCGTGATCTTGGCTTTCCGCTATATGTAAGTGTGAGTACATGGTAATCCTGAAAGTTGTAGAGAGAAAACACAGACCTCTTGGAAGCCCTTCACAAACTCCTGCAACATATGAATGCAACGCGCTTTCAACTGTCCCGTAAGTAAACGCCCTGTCCTGTAATCCTGATCAGGGACATCAGCAACATGATTCGCAGATATAAACCGCAACCACAGACCTCGCCTATCTTCGCAAGTTCTTCGTCATCGTCTAGGAAGAAGCCCAAATATTGATATGCAACATCCACTTCCGTATCACCCCCAAGTTTTCTGTGTTCCTCCTCCGTTTCCCTACCCCCAGAGAAACCATGCTTATTGATCTTATTCTTGATCTGGTTCGGGGTATCCGTCATGAATATACTCGACGTCGCATCCGATGCGCTCATCTTTGTCTGAGGTCCTTGGAGAGCAGGAAAGAAACGGGAATGGATGAGGGATGGTTTTGGGTACTTCAGTTTCTGCGCGACATCACGCGTAAGCCGGAAGTAAGGGTCTTGGTCTATCGCGCAGGGGATGAGACATGGGATATTAGAAACTTCGCCGAAGATGTGAGGGAACGAGTTAGAGAAGGATGGGGCTGCTTGAACGGCACAGAAATGGATTTTCCCGATGTTGTCCCTGTTAAAAATATGCCGGCCTTCCTGGATGAAGTACAAAAAAGACTTACGAGTCGTTGAAACCAAATGTGGCTTTTGATTGGTTGTATGATATTTGCCTTGATATTTTGACGACGTTGCGGTAAAATGGTCCGCCGACATATTCGAAATCGCTAAAGATAAATGTCTTCTTGACATCAAATCCCACCGCGATGATATCTTTTGCGTTGCTTCTCGAAAACTGTAGCGTCTGCTCAGCTTTCAGCTCGTGCTTGAATAAAAATTTCTCGTCATCTGTTCGGTTGGGTCAGCGAGTAATCAAATCGAGATGACGAGATACTCACCAGTTAGTTGGACCACCAGTGGAACATCAAAGACATCCTGCAACCATCTCCAAAAATTGTTAGGCAAATGACAGTCGTGAGCAGATGACTCACTTGGTAAAGAGGAATGGTATCATATGCCCGAGATGCATGCTATCGCTACTTGGGCCGCGTCCTGTGTACAAGAAGAATGGTTTTCCCTGTTCATACCGATCCAAAATCTTGTCAAATTCCCTACGGACGCAAACGACATTAACCGAATTGCAAGGGACATCAGTTGAGCTGCACTGCACTCACCGATGCGAGAAAAACATCCCCCGCCTCAGCAACGGATGCGGCTTATGCCCCGTCAATTTCTCAAACCGCTCCAGAAGTTCTGCATCAACTCTGCGCGTCCCGAACTGGACAATCAGTTTGTCGTAGTCGATCGCAAGTTGCTTGCCGTCGGCGGAGACTGAACCCTGCACATCCCAAGGCGTGACCAATTGCTCGTGCGCCTCGGAAGGGATGGTGGGTTGGGAGTAAGACATTTAACAAGGTATGATCAAGCTCAGCTAGATGTTGAATGCCGAGCTATTTCACTGGTGATTCAAAGTAGATGCGAGTGACTCGAAAGTCATTGTCACTACCACGTGGATATCTAATCCAAATGTGCACTTGTCCAGGCTGAGTAAGCAACCAGACCACTTCTTCGTTCAAGCTTCCGACTCATCTCAGAGAGTGACTGATTACTACATGTCTACCAATACTGCAGATCCCGGATAACCGAGCCTTCAGGCTCCAAGCTTTCCTGGGAACGAGCATGATTCGACAGTCTAGGCCTGCACCTGCCAGTCCGTCTTGCGGAAATACATCACCATATATGAGTCGCAACTACTTTCGATGATGGGCCTTCAACATTGACAAAGGTTCTGTCGCAGTTACGGTACTCAGTCTCGAACCAGCCATTCCGTAACGATAGCTGGGGGGACTCTAGGATTTGTTGGACCGGTTCTGCAGCTTGAGGATAAACTTATGTATGCCTTCCACAATCAGGGACGACAATTGCAACAAACGTCACTACCACCGTTACGCGACATGCTGCCACAGACTGCCATACGGGTCTTCTTCTAGCCCCGTTCTTCTTTCACACGAAGGTCCGTATGGCACGTCAAAGGGTGGGGAACTCGAAGCTTGGGGACGTTACCCTTATCTGCAATTACGAGGTACATAAATCCAGGGATGTAATGTCGCGTCCTTGTCACCAAGCGGGGTTGCAAAATTCGCAAATAAATCAAACGTGCCACCCCCTCTTTGGTATTTATCCCGATCTACATGGCACTGGTGATTTCTTGGTCGACCATCGTGACTCTGAGAAGTAAGCATTTGCATGGTATTGAGCCTCACTGACCCTCCTATAGCCATCTCGAGTGCATTCCTAATTTTAGGGCTGGTGTTGACGATTTTTAGACTCGCCTATCGTATTTGGTTGAGAAGGTTCTGGGTCGAGGATGCTTGGGCGGGCGTCGCGTTTTCATGCGGGATAGCCGCGTTGACCTCTTCCTGGACCTACGTTACAGCAGGTAAAGGAAGTCTGCTCGTGCATATCACCCACTCATCATTGAATTCCTGCCTGCAGTGGGCGAAGAAGGAATTATATCATTCTGGGTATACTCATTTACTTTCCCCTCTGTCGTGTGGTGAGTATTTTCGTGTTCAAATCTGCACCATTCATTCTCAAGCGAAATTAGGGCTGTACGGCAAAGTATCTTGTTCTCCATCATTCGCATTGTGTACGCAACGCAGCACCTCCGTCGCTTGATATTTTGTCTGGCAGGTCTCTTCCTCGGTTTGTGGGCAGGGCTTATTGCACAAAAAGCGTGGAATTATGGGCATGACACTTCTTGGTATCAAACGACTGGAAAGGTGCATGCATTTTTGACGCGACCCATGGTCGTGTTTGAACTTTTGGGTGCGACTTTCTTGTGGCTCTTACACAACCTGAACTCATACACTTCGTAAGCTGATTGTTTATCTGACATAACACTGGTTGTTTTGCCATTACGCTTACTCTGGAGTCTCAAACTACCAAAAAGACAGAAAAGGATGATTTTCGCCATATTCTCCTCCAGCATTATCATCACCGTTATATCCATCTTTCGGGGGGTCTGTCAGATAGCCAAATATAGGACCGTTCTTGCCCCGGCGACAGACTTCGAGGTGCAGTCAACTTCTTCTTGTAGGGGTACTGGAATCTGAGTGTTAAACGTACTAGACAGCTCTGTCGCTTCTCGTTTGCAACCTTCTTGTCGTAGTTACTTTCCTGTACCGTATATTTGGTTTCGCGGGTGCGGACGTCTCAGTCTCTTGCGATGACGATTACACGACGCGAACCACTACGGGTGGAGTTTTTACCACTGTCGAATTGGACGTTACCGAGTCAGGAAGCGATGAGCAGAGAAAGTCGAGGATTCAATCTACATTGCAAGGCGAGAAGACTGTTAATTCTGTGTAACTAATGTTGAATTTAGTCTACCATTTTGGCGAGACCCGAAAACTTTGAAGAGTACGATGACCCGTGACTGAAGCAGGGCATACCACTGTTTTCCTGTGTTAGGTAGCGACGGCGATCAGGTGACCTCCGGATTGTGAGCTATGTAGTGGCAATTGATTATTCCAACTACGGGAGTAACTTTTTATCTTGAATGTAGTTCACGATCTGCGCAACCAAGTCTTTCCAAGAAGATATAAGTACATGGCAAGTTAACGTTACGTGTAACACCATGCCGGTCGCTCTCCAAGACAACCTGGTAGATATTACAAGCGGTGCGGCGAACTTCCACAGGAATCTTATTTGACTTTTACTTAGATTCAGACCAACGGCACAGAACGTACGCACAGCATTGGTGGCAAATCACTGACCCATCCAGAATGAGTCCAGTTAGCACTCAAGGCTCTTTCTTTCCTGAGTGATATGCTAACGGGCCGCTGCCACTGGGGCATCGCCTTCACGACAGA
>QLOO01003587.1:0-10861 GCA_003313855.1 Suillus sp. MG131 | reverse complement strand
GTCTTCTCAGCCTGCACCCTCCGAACGTGTTACTGTGATGATCCATGGTAGCGAGGTGGACATCACTGACATGGGCATTGATCCGACTTTCCTTGAAGCCCTACCTGACGATATACGGGAAGAGGTCATTAACCAGCATGTACGGGACCAACGCGCAGCAAGGGTCGAGCGCCCTGCCGACTCTCAGATCAGTCCAGAGTTTCTTGATGCCTTGCCACCGGAAATTAGAGCCGAACTCATCCAACAAGAAAGGATGGAGCAGTCCAGACATGCTCCAGCGCCTGCACCCGCGCAAGGCCCTCCGGGAGTTGCAGCGGATATTGATCCGGCAAGCTTTATTGCTAGTTTGGATCCACAGCTCCGACAGGTCGTTCTGATGGATTCTGACGATGGTTTGTTGCAAACTCTACCGTCTTACATGATTGCAGAGGCTGGCGTTTACCGCGACGAGGCAAATGTATCTCGGGGCGGTATTGCTGCTCGTGCTCTCAGAACTGCTGCTGCCCAACGCCCTCTCCCACCTCGCAAGGTCCCTCCCCCACGCGATGCCATTCAGCTCCTCGATAAGGCTGGGGTAGCGACGCTTGTCCGCCTACTCTTCTTCCCTCACGTTCTAAAGAAGAATCTGCTTTTCAAGATCTTGGTCAATATCTGCGAAAATAGCAAGACTCGTTCTGAACTGTTCAATCTTCTTCTCAGTATTCTTCAAAGTGGCCCGGGGGATTTGGCTGCTGTGGACAAGAGCTTCGCACAGATGACAACTCGTACTCCAAAATCTTCGGTGCTTCAAACACCTAAAGCTACTACTAAGGTGAAAACCGCAACGGACCTCAGCACCCCAGTGGCGATTGGCGGCTTTCAGATCGAAACAGTCCCAGACCTCGTCGTACAGCGTTGCCTAGAAGCCATGACCTACATCGTCAGTTCAAATGAACAGTCGTCGCTATTCTTCTTGACTGAACATGAACTCCCGGCCGGTCTGAGGAAGATGCCCTCCAGGAAGGGTAAAGGCAAAGAGAAACCAATGCCTCAGACACATTTCCCAATTGTCCTACTCCTTGGCCTTCTTGATCGACAGTCACTCCTCAAAACACCCTCGACCATGGATTCCGTCGTGACGCTCTTGTCGACGGTCACCAAACCTTTGACAAGCCTTAAATCGGATAAGAAGGAACAGTCAAATGAAGTTGCGCCCGAGACTTCCGCTTCTGCTGCACCCTCTGGTGCACCTGTACAGACTACCTCCGAGGATGCTGTGGCCGACGAATCAACTGGTCAGTTTTCAATTATGGCTCCATATCAAAGTCTGATGCCCATTGCTAGCAGCGCCAACTGAACCTCTTAAGCCTGATATCCCAGCGGAAGCGCAGACAGATGTGAAACCCTTACTTGCTGTCCCCCCGCAAATCCCCCATTCGGTGTTACGTTTGATCGTGAATATTCTTGCGGTCGGAGAATGTTCGTCGCGCACCTTCCAGCAGTCTCTTGCCTTGATACAAAATCTCTCTCACATTCCTGACGCGCGCGATATCATCGCGCAGGAGCTTAAAACAAAGGCGCAGGATTGTGGACACGCCATTCTTGCTGACCTGGGTGATCTTGTGAATGCCTTGACGAGTTCACGTGATGATGTCTTGGCATCCTCCGTTGCACCGAAATTCTCGTCACCATCATCAGACCAGACGAAGCTTCTACGGGTCCTCAAGACCATTGACTATATGTATACGCCTCGCATGGTTGGTCCCGTGACGGACGAGACTCGGAAAAGTGAGGATGCTGAGAAGGTGCAAACTATCTACGAATCCTTCCATTTTGCGCCCCTTTGGAGACGCTTAGGAGATTGTTTGTCCACGATTGAAGAGAAGCCGGAGCTAGAGCACATGGCAATTGTACTGCTCCCTCTGATCGAGGCACTGATGGTAGTGTGCAAATACGTAGGATCAAAGTCTGCCGCGGCTCGTGCCCTTCGAACAGCAGCATCCCCTCGCTCTCCAACGACTTCTCGGGAGAGTATGGAAGACCTCTTCGTTTCCTTTACGGATGCACACCGCAAGGTGCTGAATCTCATGGTCCGCAACAATCCGTCTTTGATGAGCGGCTCATTCTCCTTGCTGGTACATAATCCCCGTGTCCTTGACTTCGACAACAAGCGAAATTATTTCACTCAGCAACTCCACCGCCGCCCGCATCCCCGTGAACACCAGGGCACGCTCCAGCTAAATGTACGCCGAGCCAGAGTGTTCGAGGATAGTTTCCAGTACCTTCAGCGCAAAACAGGAGAACAGATCAAGTATGGCAAGCTCAGCGTACGCTTCTACGACGAGGAGGGTGTGGACGCTGGTGGTGTTACTCGAGAATGGTTTCAGATCCTGGCACGTCAGATGTTCGATCCTAATAACGCTCTCTTCCAACCTTGCGCGGCCGACCGTCTCACTTACCAGCCTAACAAGAACTCATGGGTCAATCCCGAGCATCTGTCTTTCTTCAAATTTGTAGGACGCATCATTGGGAAGGCAATTTATGATGGCCGTCTCCTAGACGCCTACTTTGCGAAGAGCATATACAGACAGCTCTTGGGAAAACCCGTGGACTACCGGGACGTCGAGTGGGTTGATCCCGCGTACTATAACTCGTTGTGCTGGATTCTGGATAATGATCCAACACCCCTGGACTTGACATTTAGCGTGGAAGCAGATGAGGTTTGATCAGTTTCCTTGCATTCTACTCGTAGCTAAATTCTCCCAACAGTTTGGTATGAATCGTATCTTTGCTTTAAAGGAGGGCGGGGAGTCGATACCCGTAACGCAGGAGAACAAGCGAGAGTTCGTGCAGCTCTCGGCGAATTTCCGACTCTATTCATCAATCAGTAAACAAATTGAGAATCTCGTGGCGGGCTTCCAGGAGATCATTCCGAATGAGCTTATCACGATCGTAAGTGTGTTTCATGACCAATCATAGCATACATCTTCATGCATCCTCTCAGTTCAACGAGCAAGAACTTGAACTGCTTATCTCCGGCACTCCCGATATCGACGTGGACGAATGGCGCGCAGCTACTGAGTACAGTGGCTACACAAGCTCTGACCCCGTGATAGTTTGGTGGTGGAGAGCTCTGAAATCCTTCAATCGAGAGGAGCGAGCCAAGGTCCTCAGTTTCGCTACTGGTACCTCGCGGGTACCGCTTGGTGGATTCGTGGATCTGCAAGGTGTTCAGGGCATTCAGAGATTCTCCATCCATCGCGCATATGGAGATCCAGATCGATTACCGCAGGCCCACACTTGTAAGACCCCCGTACGCGATTATATTCCATTTTCTTACTGTCTTCCAGGCTTCAATCAGATCGACTTGCCGCAATATTCTTCGTACGAGATGCTGCGACAGCAATTACTACTCGCCATTAACGAGGGCGGGGAAGGATTTGGATTTGCATGATGCAGAGTATCTTGATGGAAAATAGACCATTTGATATTGATCACCGACATGTAGAAACACGCATTGTATAAATAAGCATTCGCATTCCTTAAGACTCTTGTTCTGTTGGGTCTTTGGCTTTTTTCCAGGTTTGCTTCCGTCTTCATCAACGTTGCATTATGAACTGATCTTCGACCTGAATTGTTGGTGGACCTGAGGTCCACCCTACGTGACAGCAAAGCTGATATCGACGAGCGGCGGAGATGGGATCCTGGAACTACGACTGGGCTGTGACACAGTGGCTACAACCAACTCATGAGAAATATTGAATGTTGAACATTGAACATTGAACTGCCTGACAGTGTTACGCCAAGACCTCCGGCACTCCAACGTGGGAGGAGGATGAGCATATCTGGGGCTACCGGTCATCGGTTATGTCAGTTACCGCCACTTCCAAGTTCACACTTGGGGTGGACGCTCAATGCCTTGAACTCAAGAGTGTTTTGTTGTCACA
Source organism: Suillus sp. MG131 (assembly GCA_003313855.1). Classification (NCBI taxonomy): domain Eukaryota; kingdom Fungi; phylum Basidiomycota; class Agaricomycetes; order Boletales; family Suillaceae; genus Suillus; species Suillus sp. MG131. The sequence goes on along the minus strand of QLOO01003587.1, from coordinate 6,935 downwards.
GCTTTCTTGACCATGCGAGCATATGTGGTGAACAAGTTAGTCCATCCGTCTCAGCTCAAACTTGTCGACGACGCGCCAGAGCCGGAAGCCACGGGGGACGAGATAATCGTGGATATATACTCATCAGCTCTGAATTTCTTCGATGTGAGATGCATTATCTTTAAAACATTGCCAGTTCTTCTCTGACACCCTTATACATTGTCAGATATTGCAAGCTCAAGGAAAATACCAAATTAAGCCTCCATTTCCGTTCATCCTCGGTGCAGAGTTTGCTGGCAAAGTTGCCAAAGGCTCTCCAATTCCAAAAGGTTGCCCCTACAAGTATGGCGACAGAATATTGGGTAGTACACAAGGATGCTTTGCAGATAAAGTGGCTGTCAAATGGGAGGCTACGAGTCGCCTTCCGGATAACCTGACTTTCGATCAGGGTGCAGGTGTGTTGAACCACGAACTACGGTCACCCACCTGAATTTTCACATGTACTAGGACTATACATTACATGGCCGACTAGCTATGAGGCTCTGGTTGGTCGTGCAGAGCTCAAGCCAGGTGGATCCAGTTATCAAGCATGTCTCGCTCATGTGTTGACGATCTGTTCCAGGCGAGTCTGTCCTCATCAATGCGGCTGCTGGCGGTGTTGGCATTGCTGCTGTTCAGTTGGCCAAAGGTTTGTCCCCTTCGAAATTGGGTTTCTGTTTTTAAATTTACCGCATACATTAGCACTGGGTGCTACAGTCATTGCAGCAGCTGGATCACAGTCTAAACTTGATATCTGTAAGACGTACGGGGGAGCCGATTATACGGTAAACTACACAGCACAGGACTGGCAGAAAGAAGTCTTGCGGATCACAAGTGGTAGAGGTGTAGATGTTATCTATGATCCAGTTGGGCGAATTGCTGGTGAGTGCTATTTTCGCGGGTAGGATCCGGAGCTATAACTCTCCCTTCCGCTAGAATCACTAAAATGCATCGCCTTCAAGGGGAGAGCCCTCGTAATCGGCTTCGCCGCGGGTCAGATTGAGAAGGTATGTGTCGTTTGCTATGCACTCACGACCGCCTACCGAACGCGCCTGCAGCTTCCGCTAAACATAGTACTGCTGAAGAATATTACTGTCATGGGCCTCCACTGGGGCCTGTATACCCGTGAGTTTTATATTACCTGAAGGGTGAACAGAATCTGATATCTGTACAGACAAGGAACCGTCTCGGATTCCCATAGTATGGGAGGAATTACTAAAGTGAGTAAGATATGCGTTGTTCGAGGTTGCTCGCCTGTTAATGACTTCGACTCGAGGCTATTCGCTTCTGGTCGCATTAAACCTATAATATACGACAAGATATTCTCCCTGGACGAGGTCACAGTAGGTTTGGATGCACTGGAGAAAAGACAAACATGGGGGAAGGCAATTGTGCGCATCAAGGACGAGAAACAGAGGATCATGGCAAAGCTTTAGGTCTTCCAGCTTCAAGCTGTCTATAAACCAGTAATTTACATATCTTTTTGGAATACTACGCTAGTTGTTGGGTGCACGGGGTCTTCTTTCCTCGAATGTCCACTAAGCATTTACTAAGCACTGGATTTTCTGCTTACCCCCCAAACCACGACTGTGATACTTGATTTATAACCAATCATGCAGACATATGAGGACAACGAGCCCATTGTTCGAATTCGCGATTACAAGCAGGACCGAGTGAATTTCATGCTTGAGAATGTCGACCTCGCGTACGCGTAGCAGCTGCATGTGATGAACCTTGCTGAACACATACGCAGATTCGCCAATTCTTTTCGACGTGTGGTACAGGCAGACATACCAACCGTCGGTCGGTGTCCTTAAAATACGTTATACTGTGTCCTGGCTTATCTTCTCTAGCCGTCGACATGGTCGAGGTAGAAGCAAATACAACAGTACTACCCGATGAATTCATAGCACATCGCATTGGAATGGTTCCGTTGGTGAGCGCAAACTGCGATGAAGGCATAAGATACACTCGAGTACGTTACGCGCTTTCACCCCTAGTCCACCTCACGATGCTTGTACAGGACTGCCTGTGTCTGTCTGGTTGTCAGTATTGCTCAATAGAGCTAAGACTGGACGTCTCGTGTAATGATAATCGTACGATGGACGTCACCAGCAATCATCTTGAAGTCATACCGCCCACCTATACTGATGGAGAAAATCCTGGCGACGAGCTGACGAAAAGAGGAGAAGATTTCGGGCAACCGGTTGGGAAAAGTATTACCTAACTCTTTTTATGGGTTTATATGCTTATTTTGGCGGCTACTCAGACAAGGCTGATGTACCACCGGTCCTCATTTGCAAAATACGGAAGGGTCAAGAGCTCAAATTACGATGTGTCGCTAAAAAGGTGTGCGGCCACCTTTAGGTATTTCTCTTGCTTGATCTTATAGTTATAACAGGGTATAGCAAAGGAGCATGCGAAGTGGTCACCATGCTCAGCAGTTGCGTTCGAATATGATCCCTACAATAAGTTACGGCACACGACATATTGGCATGAGGCAGATCCACGTACGGAGTGGCCCGTTGGTGAAAACGCGAAGGAAGAAGAGGCACCGAGAGATGACGAAGTTTTTGACTTCAATGCAAAACCAAGAAAATTTTATTTCGATGTTGAGACGGATGGGAGCCTTGGGCCCCAGGAAGTGATTATGAAGGTGCGGGACCCGTTATCTGTATTTCAGTATAGTCAACAAACTCACTCGACCTCCACTTCCATGTTACAGGGTCTTGCAGAGTTGCAGACAAAACTTGCAAATCTAATACTTGGTTTGAAGGAAGGAGCGGACTTAGCGACTGGCGGAGATACGGCAGAGACTGGGGTGAATGGTCATGTCTCCACTGCTGGTGGTTGGGGGCCTCAATCAAGTAGTTGGGGTCAAAATGCTGCCTCTGGTGCTGGATATGCAAGCCCTGCTGGTGGTGGCTGGACCACTGGTGGTGGTAGCGGTGGTTGGGGCACGAGCCCAGCACAAAACACTGGGGGAAATACCGGTGCATGGGCAACAAGTCCTGCGCAAAATGCGGGAGGAGCTCCCAGTGCTAGTTGGGGGACGAGTCCAGCTCAGACATGGGGAGCTTCAAGTCCGAATGCAGCATCTGGAAGCGGTTGGGGGACATCTGCCCAACAGGGCTGGGCCAGTCCTACTCAACAAGCCAGTGGATGGAACCTATGATCTTTACATATGCTTTCCTCCATCAGTCGTACGCATTTAATTGATGTCTGTGGATGGCCCCGACCGCTTTAGCCATATCTGCCAGTCGTTTGAACTGCACACACAAGTACGCCACAGTCTGTGTGTGTCTTGACTTCTGTTCTCATTCACCGATCAGTAACTTCTGTCAGTCACTGCTGTTCTGAGTTCACTGGAATCGGACTTGGCACAGTGGACGTCGGCTTATCGGAGACTCCACGAAGATTGCCCTATTTAATCATCACTCTAAATACACTTCATGACAGTGCCTGAGAATGTGTTGTTCCTCGGTTCCGATTACTGGTTACTCTAACATTAATTTAATGACTGTGGAGGTTCCCACCATAAGTTCACCGTGAATGTCGGGAACTTTGTCACTTCTGTTCTAGTGTTCGTTGTTCCTCCAAGACACTGAATCAGTCTCCGAAAGTGTTCTCCACCTTCCCTCGTTCAGCTAGTAGTTATGAAGCTCAGAGTCCAGACTAAATTTCTAGCTAGGAAGGGGGAAAGTGAGGACTTATTACAGCAGTCGATTATGGATTGTGACTGTCGCCTTGTTGAAGCTATGGGGTTAATAGCGCTATTGGTAAGCACTCCAATCATCACACCTTCTCGTTCTCAGATAGGATTAGTTTGATAAGTCAAAAGATAACGATCGCGTACACATGCGCGCACTCGAGGCACCACAGGGCACCACATCGAACACGATGTCAATACGATGGCGCAAGACTTCCGTTGGAAATGGCTATATGTAAGTTCAACTATCAGGAAAGTATGCCAAGGCAAGAGCCATGCATCTGAGGTGTCAAAGCGGGAATTGGAAAGGATGAGGGTTTTGTTATAGATCTAACTTACTATGGCCGCAGTGCCCCTGCTACGGCGGTGCATTAGTGTACCGTGGAAAGCCACCGATCCGGACGTGGATACCCACTTAGTTATCCACTTGAAGAGCTAGGTGGATAACTCGAAACCAACATTGATAGGGTGGATTGTGGATAACTCAAAAAGGGGTTACATGGTATCCACGGCATCGGACCATCGTGACAGTATCCTGAGCCGGAAAGAGGATTTCTAGTAGGGTAAGTACTAGATAACAAAGATAAAGATAAATGCGAGTACATGTCTGTGAAGTTCCAGTGTGAACACGGTCGAGTCACAATATGTATGCATAGGACATCAGTTAGTGAGTGATGATTGTTGTTAAAACCTACAAGATTACCGTAATCATGCACTTTCAAAGCTTTATTTGCTCACCGATGTTTTTTGGGCGCATTGACGCGCGACTCCTAAAACAGGGCAGCGGTGAGACTGCAAGTAAAATGATTGTGATTAATATCCTGCAGGACCTGTCAGGTAACAGTGATTAGCCGTGTCGAGGAGTGGATACAGGTGAAATTTTCAATTTGGGTGAGGTGAGTGCAAGGGCGGACCGTCGAGCCGTTAGGTTTGCTTCGTCCGCGTCAGCCAAGTTCGATTCTTGGGTTCCTGTATGAAACCTACCCACAATGCACCGGCGGCCACATTGTGCCACAGGTGACACAATGATTGCTTGATTTGAATAGTGATTGACGCAGTCCAAGGAACTGACCCATATATGCCAACAGCGGATGCCAAGTTGATACTGTGTGATAAGGCCTGCAGCGGTTCCGTCGGTAACAATACCTGGTCTATCTAGAAATAACAAGCTAAAAGCGCCGAGAGTCAGAGATACTCAGGAAGCTGCATTTCGATTCGGCGGAAAATCAAAGTGCTCCTTCTCACCGCAGCTTCGAATACTTGTGCATGTGGGGCGTGCACAGTTCGCAAATGTCTGTTTGGTTGCCGCAAAACCTTATTCTCCTCACACACCAGCCTGCTGGACATCGATCAGAAGACGAAGGAGAACACGTTAGGTGGAAAAGCATTCGTCGCATAATGCCGAAGCTGAAGCTTTGAATTCGAAGCTCCGTAGTATTCAGCGCGGTAGAAGAATATACAGTCAGTCTTCGAAAGAAGCTGACATTGTCGACTCTCTCTCGTCACTCCTTGACTCCGTGGCGATAACTAAAGGGAAAAACATATTGTTGCCCCTATTTCCATTGCAAGCCATAATAGTACTTACTCGTGACGATCAGCACTGGCAGTTTGGAGTAGGTCTAAAAGCGTGAGATGTTCGGAAAGTAGCACAAAAACCACACGTGCCGCGAGGCCAGTGGGAAGGGACTTGGCAGAAACTTTGATTACAGATTTGCATCTAATCAGATACTACTAAATAAGCCATTTTACCCAGTTCAAGGCAGGTGCAATCTCGAATATTCCAGGTAAGTGCAACCCGTGAAGGTTCATCAATCCATTCGAGGTAGCAAATGTACCGCACTGGTCCTTGCAGTCGGTGGTGATTTTCCTGATCCGTCAGAGTCCTATTAAGACGGAGGTCAATGAAGGGCACCAACGGAGGCACTAACACAGGTACCTCACGATACTATACTGTCAGCGTAAGTCGTCTAGAGATGTTTATGATCAAGGTGCAGTTGCGGCCCAGGCAGGCCGCCACAATAAGTAGGGACATACAGCTAGTACTGCCAACGACAGCATTGTGCTAGATTAGATGATTGTTGAGCCGCTGTACATACTCAAACGGGAAGATGCAAAAAGGCGCCCCATAGGATTACGGAACCTGCAGATACCGGTATCGAACTTGTGCCTGGACGACATCAACATGCCAAGGCGGTGGTCACGATATGGACCGTGAAACCGAGCGCGCGACTTTGTATGTGCGGAACCGGTAGTCATAAACGGCTGTAATGTCATGCGGAGTCTTCTCGTATCAATACGGATCGTTCATGCGATGCTTCACTGAAATGAAATGATATTACTTTCAATTTGCTGCCAACACAGGATAGCAGAGAGAAAATCACCCGTAATATAGCACTTTTTTCTATCATACTGTAGCTCTTCATTCGAGAATAGGCAAACGTATGATGGCATAGCGCGTCGGAACCTGGTAAAATTTAAAAACATCCTATCCATAGATTCACCAAAGGGGTCACAATTTCGCATTCTGGTCTGCAGTCTACTGGTCGCGCGTGGTGTCTACCTGTTTATTTGTTGAGGGCTCACCGATCACAAATTCACGTTGAGAGGCAAGCTGGGCGCTGCCAAGTCCGTTATAATACTGTTCATCATGCCCAATGGCGAGTGAACGGCCGAAAGTGTTACGCATGCATTTCTGAATTTGTCAGCCGCAGCAGAAGGAATTTGCAATGATACCAAGTTACGTCCGTAGCCCAGCTCCATGTGGGTTCGTTCGGAGTTCTTGCATTACAAGCAGCGACCCATCAACACCCCCGTCTCACACCGGCAGAAGGCAATACACAGCAACGCTGATTTATTTCCTTTTCTAAATTCAGAACTTGCTAAGTCCAATCATGTGTCCGGATGTCGGGAATTTGCTCACCTAAAATCCTCTTGATTAACTCTAAGCGCAACTTTCAAACGACTCCGCGAATGCACATTGTCAAAGATATTTCAGCTCCAAGGCGGCTGCGATGTAAATGAACTCGTAGAGTAAGGTATGTTCAGGAGTCTCATGCTGGAAGTCTGAATGAGCACGTACTAGCAGTGAGGATCGCCGTCAATCAAAGTAACGTTATGACGCCGAGGAGTCTGCCACGGGATCGACCGATTATCTGTAAGAGGCTGATAGTACAAGGTACTGATGTCGGAGGAACGCAATTCAGCATTA
>QLOO01003586.1:0-11900 GCA_003313855.1 Suillus sp. MG131 | reverse complement strand
ACACTGGCACCACTGACACTCGTGGAGCTAAACAACATTATTGAAAAATCCGTGACAATGCGAGAGAGATACTCACTGCCCAGTCCCATTATTAAACAGGTTTACACTAGTGGGGTTCGTATTCCACGCTAGCTCCTGGTACTGAAACCTGGGATCTGCGTCATCGACTGTCTCCGTTACTAGCTGAGTTCCGTTAAATTCAGTCTGCCAGGCCACCTTCAACGAGTGAGGACAATGAGCCGTTGAACTGGTCAAAGGCTAGACACACCCCACCATGTCAATATCAACATAGAGGCTCCCAGTGGCAGTGTTTGTGATCGATACTGTATGTAAATTTTGCGTCGTCAAGTCACTCTGGTTGAAGAGCACTTGTTGAAATAAATTGGCATTGGATTGGCCAGTGTATCCCGCATAAGTTTGACCGTCAACCGTCACGGTGTATGTGCCATGATTCGATCTTTTAGCACCGTATATCCAGAAGGCCGTGCCGTTGAAGGAGAATGTGGCAACACTCCCTGTGACATTCGACGTCTGGAACGTCCCGCGGAAGTATCTGAGAATAGTTGTCATTCAAATCGCAAGGCAAATGGTATGAAAACAGACTGGTCTGCTAAAGAGTCTCGAGAGTTCCCTGCAGCCCAGGTAGAATCATAGTGTATCAGAGGAGATTTATCGTCGATGAGAAATGAAGCCGACGACATCTTAGGCTAGCACAAGGGAAGAAAAGAGCATCCAGTCCTCTTGTGCAGCTCGGATTTTTGTGCTATCTTTGGGCAACAAGATCGTTACTACGATATGGGCGGTGTAATATGTACATTTGAACATCTGCCATCAGAGAATTGGTGAACAGATGAGAAAGTTATTGAAGGCTATATATAGTAGAGCATTGCAAGATTCTTCATATATTTGCTGACTGCTTTCACATGGCAATATTTGGCCTTGTCGAGGAAAGATGAATGTACGAGCACACCAGCCTAATAGCATTATTTGCATCATGAGCTTTTTGGTTTGGATGGATGCGAGAAAAAAATAGTGGGCGCAGGCTCATGAACTTTAATACAGACAGATGCTGAGAGTATCAAGAAAGGAGGTTGGCACAGTGGGTGATGATTGTAACACTCACCTTGAGTAGCTATTTCTGTAAACTCGTCATTACATTTGCCACTCATACATCCTGATGGGGGGCTGGTACGAAAATAAGTTGCATAAGATTGTAAGTATTGTTTGTAAATATGCAAGGATTCTGCAGCTACTGTGGGCTACTTTTCGGGTATAAATATTACAGCTGAAGTAGTCAGTGTGAAAGCATGCAGTTCATCTACTTGAAAATATTCGAAGGACCCGGGTGATCACCTGGTAGCTTGAATGTAATCAGGAGGAGGCGGGATATCTCCAATGGTTGCAGAACCACTTTGCGCTGACGCACGACGCTGCACTGGCGTGGCTTTTTGGATGCCCATTGAATCATCGGGCACTGGCAGCTGGAAAATATTTTGCCGAGTACCTGGAGCTTCAGGTAGAGGGCGGCGTGAAGTTCCTGGCTATAAGAAGAGTTGAATAAAGTTGTTCATCAAAGTGGAGACAAGAATCTGGTTCCTACCTCATCAGCCGGAGATTGTGTCACCGAGCTTACTATGACTTCGTCTACAGTAGGCATGCTAGAACTAGGGACATGTCGTCCATTCGCGGTACGAGGCGAACTCTGAGAATCATAGTCTGCCTGTTGATAAGACTGCCACGAAGTGCCTTGGGACAAGGTGTCTTGTCTGATAAGGTTAGCATTACTTGTCTCCACCGAGGAAAAAGTGCCCATATTAGCATTTTCTGGGGGGTGTTGAGGCGTACGAATCCGGTACAAGTCCTGCGACGCTGCATGTGCCGATTTCCATCGCCGATAAAAGAAGAACGCAGCTGCCGATGTACAGAGAGCTATAACAACAGCCACGACGATACCTGCAATGGCCCCAGAAGCCAAACCTCTGCCTAGCGTATAAGTTATTAAGCTCATTGGAAGTAATTAATCTCACGCTGAAGCTAAAACCCCATTGGCGCTGCATAAATGTAGTGGTTAACTAATTTGAGTGGGAAACGTTGATTGATCCACACACCTTGAAGTTCCTGACGGACTACTGGAACTAGATGGACTTCCTGACGAACTGGAGGAATCGGAGCTTTTGTTAAATCAGCATCAGGACATGTGGAAGTGTGCGAAATCAGCGCACAAGCATACCTACCTCGATGTGAGTAGTGCGTAGTCTATGTTGAGTGTTTGTCCATTTGTTTCAGGGAGGTTGGTAAGGGTCAGTTGATGCTGACCAGGGCCGAGATTGTCTGCATGATAAAGCATGACTTCATAGAAAGTCAAGTAGGTGGTGGCATTGTACTGGGTAGCTTGTTGAGAGTCGAGAGAAACAGTATATAGACCGTTGTTAGGGCCCACAGTCCCAAATATGCTCACAGATTCAGCTTGATAAGAGGTGGCGCGTTAGCTGGGAATTCCGGGTGCGTTCATTGCTACATGACATGCCCTTGAAATATCTATCAGCACTATGGATAGCTTTTGGCTCTCGATACTCACTGTGAATGTTAATGTCACGCTGGCATTGCTTACACTTGTGGAGCTAAATGACGTCATTGAAAACCTCGGTGACAGTGCGCGCAGAGATACTCACTGTCCAGTCCCATTATTGAACAGATTCACACTAGTAGGGTTCGTATTCCATGCTAGCTCCTGATACTGAAACCTGGAATCTGCGTCATCAACTGACTCCGTTACCAACTGGGTCCCATTAAATTCAGTCTGCCAGACCACCTTCAACAAGCGAGAACGATGATGAGCCATTGAATTAATCAAAGGTTAGACACACTCCACCATGTCGATATCAACGTAGAGGCTCCCAGTGGCAGTTTTTGTGATCGATACCGAATGTATCCCTTGTGTCAAGCTACTCTGGTTGAAGAGCACTTGTTGAAATAAATTGACATTGGATTGGCCCGTATTTCCCGCGAAATTTGCACCGTCAACCGTCACGGTGTATGTGCCATGATTCGATCTTTTGGCACCGTATATCCAGAAGGCCGTGCCGTTGAAGGAGAATGTGGCAACACTCCCTGTGACATTCGACGTCTGGAACGTCCCGCGGAAGTATCTGAGAATAGTTGTCATTCAAATCGCAAGGCAAATGGTATGAAAACAGACTGGTCTGCTAAAGAGTCCTGAGAGTTCCCTGCAGCCCAGGTAGAATCGTAGTGTATCAAAGGAGATTTATCGTCGATGAGAAATGAAGCCGACGACATATTAGGCTAGCGCAAGAGAAAGGATGTCAAAGCTCATCGAGTGGTCCTCTTGTGTAGTTGGGGTTTTTTGCTATCTTTGGACAACAGAATCATTACTACAATGATGGTGGCGGTGTTCCTCGGTAAAGTATACAACCGAACATCTGCACAGGTTACGAACGGGTCCTATGTGAGAAGAGAACATTAATTTCATTTAAGATGCACTGGCAGGACCGTACATACATTGTAAGATAAGTCCCATCACGCCTGCCATCAGCAGAAGTTGGCATCCGCAAAATTTGATCAATAACAGTAGATAATCAGCTTGGGGCAGCCTGAACGCTACAGCAAGTAGCAGCTATTCACCATAATCAGATCAGAGATATCGGAACAGAACGTGTGCAAATGAAGCTGCAGTGCCTGGATGGCTGTGTTTGCTCTATCTTGGCGTTATGGATCTCCCCGAACGCCAGAAAACACATCTCAAAATACAGGACCACTTTAGTTCGTGGCAAAGGAGTGTGGAGAGGTGTGGGGTCGCTGTGAGAAACACCGTTGTTGCCGGATGACTGTCCGGCCGAAATAACATCTTGGAGCCACAACTTTTGAACCCTGACTCATATCTGTTCCGTTGAGAGAAAGTATGGTAGAGTCAGATGTGAGTATTCTGTAAAGTGATCGTGCCAGATGGGCCCCTCCGATGATCTTCGTAAGCATTACCCTTAGTTAGCGCTCAAGACGAGACCTGGTCTTTGCAAAAGAAATGGAAAGAGCAGTGCACCACCCGCACACATCGTGCGTCAAATATTACATAAGCTTTGTCGTGCATGATTTCTGATTCACGTGCATTGATATCGCGACAAATCTTTCAAACAAAATAGCAAGAGCTGGGAGTGTCATTTCACGTGAAGTAAGGGTACATACATCAAAAACATATACCATAACAATGCATGCAACTGTGGTCAGAGGTTCGGGACGTGATCTATGAGACATTCAGCGCCTGTGTTCACAGAAACTACTGTTAAGAAGGAGGAGCTCCGCGCGCCTCATGATATCCTGGAGAAATTTGTCTCAGGAATCGATGCAGGCAACATTATAGATCGCTCACCTCCCCTGTCTCCACGTCCACGTCCGCGTCCCCTACCACGTCCACGATTTTCGTCACTTCGCCAGTCACCATCAGACCGGCCACCCCGCTCAACCCGCTCACCACGCTCAACCCGCTCACCACGTTCAACCCGCTCGCCGCGCTCACCGCGTTCACCACGCTCGCCACGGTAACCTGCAAAAAATGGAGTGAGTGGATATCATGAACAAGATTATCAAGACAGACCACCGCGCTCGCCGCCTCGGTGACCACCACGGAAGTTCCCTCGATCGCCGCCGCGGAAATCACCCCGCCCACGGTAGCCACCTCGCCCACCACGTCCCTCACCACGATAACCTCTGCCACGTCCGCGCCCTCGTGGCTGTGTGAAGCCATCATTCTCAGGCTCCGGGGCAGTGGCAGCGACAACTTCGACGCCATTCGCAGGTGCAGGTACAGGTTCAGCAACAGGAGTGGCTGATCCTGAAGGCGCAAAACTTGCTTGTAGGTTTGCAATCGATGGCAGATCACCTTCCTCGTCCGCCTCTGCCCAATTAATGGATTGCGCAGGTACACCCTGCAGAATAAATAATCATTATAATCCGAAACACACTATACGTTTAGGTAAATATTTAGCTTACATCGGCTTCCACAACTGAAGGTGTAGGTTCTTCGTGCTCGAGAACACCATTCTGCGTCAGTTCAATCTCGGATTTTTCGACCCACTCAGCAGTATTCTCAAAGTCAGCGGTCTCAAGCTCGCTCGCTTGCATGAAATGGAAGCTACCAGTGCCACTCAGACTACTGGCAGTGGGAATGCCAGCAATAGGATGAGATTCCGTGTGCGAGTTACTTGAAGGCTCAGAAGCAGTTTCCGTTGCTGCATCGGGCTCTGCCGGTAAGGGTGTTGGTTCACGTGGGGGGTTGAGGAAGGACTGTACAATATCCAATAGCCTTGCATCTATCAGACTGTCAGTTTAATCTGGGTTGTCGAGTCAAAGGGATGCTCTTACACGAAACACCATTGAAGTCGCCCTGTCCAGAGAAAATACCGGATAGGATTGCTTGCTTGAATTCCGACTCCTCGGTGATAAGGGTCGAGCAAACAGAAAATATTGCTTCCCCTTCAATGTCATTGAAATCAAGAACAACTGGAAGAGGCTGGCGATTTGAGAGACATGTATGCAGACGGATTAGAGACAATATAGCAGAGGCTTTGCCAACTGACGATGCCTGGAAGAACTCAGCTATAATATCCACCAATTACAACCAATTCCCTACCTCGGCAGCAGCAACAGAGTTAGCAACTCTGATAGCCTCTGCAGCTTCAGCATCCGCACGTCTAGCTGCCATTTCGCGTGCAAGGTCAGCTTCGTGGAACTGGTACACAAAAAGATTTATTATTTTTGTCGATGGGTAAATGATGATATTATTCGAACCTCGATCAATTTTTTGACGTCTTCTAGTTCTTTCTGAACGGCCTCTAACGAAGGAAGGGTCTTCAGAGTTCGCTTTTGGTCATCGTTCAGTTTTTCGTAATCCATTGCTGCATAACTCGCTACGCGGGACTGCAAGACATACGTCAGCTACCCGGCGCGAAAGCCAGAATGTATTCTACGTACTATCTTCTTGTTCAAAGCTTTTAAGCGCTTTTGGAGAAGTTCCACAACCGGACTAGATTTGGAGGTCAAATCGTCGAAGGTCGGAGCTTCAGAAGGTGCAACAGGTTCTGGAGCAACTGTACCCTCCTTCGCATCCACTTCTTCTGGTGCCCGGTCAACTGGAGCAGCAGAAGTAGCATCAGGAATAACAACGGAGCCTTCGGCAGGCGAGTCTGCAGTTTTTGGCTTTGATCGACGTTTTTTCTTCTGAGTTTTCGCCTGTGACGTAGGAGGGGGAGCACCGGGAACAACACGGACATTTGAAGCATCGACCATAATGAAAAGAAGATAGTGCAAGATGAACTAATGCAAGAGCAAAAGTAAGGGCAGGCGACTGGATTGTGCTAAAGAAGAGTAAGTCCGCAAGTCAAACGCTCGAGGGCAAGCTGAAAAATCAGATTCTCTCACGGTTGAAGTCCATAAGTCCAATCGATCTGCTCTTCACCATCAAACACGCCGCCAGATAAGCCAAATCATTGCCATGAATGCGGCAGACTTCAGCACTAATAGGCACTCCGCTAACGTGCACATGGCGAGCAAACATACGGATCTTTACTTCAACGACGGAAATATAGTCTTGCTCGCTGGCATGTCCTATTTCTTGGTTCATCAAGGGCTTCTTGCGCGGCATTCCGAAGTTCTAGATGAGCTCATGCGCTCCATGGACAACACTCCGACGCTCGAAGACCGCCCAGTCCTTACCTTACCAGACCCATCTACAGATATAGCGCACTTCTTGAAAGCGATGTATGATGGAATGTTAGAACATGTGTCTTTCTCTCACCATTCCGGCTGACATGCAACAGATCGTTCATAACTTATGATTCACAGGGATTTCCAACGCTCTCAGGCCTCCTCCGCATGTTGACCAAGTACAAGGTGCACCATCTCCGGAATGATATCTTGCGCGGACTCTCTAATTACTGGCCTACTACCCTTACCCAATGGGACGCGCGTGAGGCCTCTGTGACTCGACAAGATGGTACCTATACACCACGCGAGTCTCTGCCTCACCCTATGTAAGCCGAGTTAACTAATAGTCTGCTTAATGTTGACTCTTTGAATTAGAGAAATCATTAACCTCGCTCGTGAAATTGATTACCTGCCACTTCTGCCATCCGCAATGTACGACCTAACCCGTTCCACTCCAAGTGAGGCTGCGATTGGTTTTGTGTCACCTTTCACCGGCATAAACACCAGATTAGAATACGCCGATCTTCTGACCGTTCTCAAAGGTCGCGAACAAGCTTCTCGTTTTTTCTCAACGTTCATCGTCAACAACCTGGAAGGAAGGCAGCCTTCTCGATGGTGTCAACGTCGTAAGGATGGTCACCCCGTTAACAAGAGGACCTGTCAGATTGCGTTTGAGGCCATCACGTTCGAACTTCTGCGAGACATCAACGGCATCATCAGTAATCGGACTTCAGACCCACTGTACGCAATGGCCGAAGCAGAGCAAATGCAAATCCGAGACGGCCTGTTGAACGGCGAAGTTTCTCCTATGAAAACGTGCGAACACTGTCGGGTGGAGTTTGGAACGGTAGTTGATGCAGCAAAAGAAGACTTCTGGCAAAAGCTGCCCAAGTGGTTTGATATAGATATTTCCCCCTGGGGTTAACGTTTACTCTCGTCTGGCCTATCCATTTAGTATTCATTTTGTATTCTGTGTTCAATGAAATGTCCTTTCCTGTCAAGTATATTGATATTCAGCGCTTCCTTACGGAACATGTACTTTACCAGCCTGCATGCCTCGTTTTCTGAGGATCAGTAGCCCATCATGACTTGGAATTCATATGCTCTCTTGCCTAGCGGCCGTAGCATTCGTGTGCACCTGTGGGGCCCTTGTTCCGTTCATGTCATAGTAAGACTGTATGTAGGACCAGTGCTGAGGCAGGGCAGTGGAGACGTCGGTGTGTTCGTATGCTTTGTGGGGAGTTTCGAGAAGTTGTGGTACAAGCATCAGTAGTAGTGATTTGTGAGGGAAACTTGATGTTGACTTCTACACAAGTTGTTGTCTTCGACTGTCCTTTTAAACTGCAAATAGATCTGACAAGCAAGGAATATCGCATAGGTGCCGAGAAGCTCAGGATATCTAGTACTCAGCGCAATATCACGATGATCTTGATTTAGTGAGCACGTGATCCACGCGTCAGGACTTGCTGGCACTTGCCACCTTGATTCTTGAATGAGCTTCATTCATGGCTTCAATCCTCGATACGGACACAACTCTACAGCATTCAGCAATTAAGGGGGCTTACGATGAAGATTGTTCTGAGCTACATAACGAGCAAGTCTCTGAGGGCGATAACGACTGTGACGTATCTGATGGTCCAGATGATGGATATCCAAACGCAGAGTCAGAGTCAGAGTCAGAGGAGTCAGTCGAAGACAACGAGGAGGACTCTTTGCGGTACGTCTGGTGTCACTGTTCCATTATTTACTGATAGGCTCGGTAAGTTTTGATGCAGTACAAAAAATCGAACAACTAGCGCTGTCGTTTCTTGAACAGCTCGCTGGTTCACTACGAAACCAACGAGCTGATACAGCATCTACCAGAAGTTCTCAAGTAGCTATTAATCCAAAATCAAAATATCCCAAAATCGAACTTCAGTTAGCCGACCGTCACAAAACATCCTCCGAATGGTAATGTCTTTACTACCCTGGATCAAGATCTGCTATTGCAAGTCCCCTGATGTGCCAGTGTTCTTAGCATCAGAGTAATACGATACCCCCTTAAGCGAAGAGGAGCGAGTCTAAAGCCATTCGGTTGGTCCAATAGTCGTTTCATGATGACTTCGTTTTCACCTAATGATCGATCGGACACAGCACAGATTTTACGTGTCATGGACTTCGCTCACCAAGCCTTAGTCAACAATGTACCACTAACAAAACGGTATCTGTCTTTTATGAAGCGAGAAGGAACCAAGAATAAGTTGACTGTGTTTCTAGTGACATGTACTACAAAGATGTCCCCCTCTTCAAGGCTCAGGGAACTGTTGATCGAGTGCGTTCTTTGGGCATGAAGTGTCATCGTTCGTACTTATGGACGTTAGCTCGTCGATGATCTTGCCGTGACATTGGGCCTAGAACGGGCCGACCTCAAAATTGTAACCCCTCTTCCATCTTATCACGGATATAATTCCTTGAACGTTGTTTTAGCGCGCCGCATCGAAGGGTCTTATATGCGGCACTGGACTGACAATTCACCTTCTCGAAGGCGATGCGATTTCTATTAACGACTTAGAGGTGGGTACATTTTCCAGAGAGACAAGTCTAGATTGTGAATGTGGTTGTTAGGGAACCTTGATACCTACGGGTGAAACCATAGAGCGATTTGAGCTAAAAAGGGGTGTTTCATGGGTTCTTGTGGTCGAAAAAGAGGTATTTGTTGGAGGTCGTTCCTCACAGGAGATGTTGATCTCGTTCTCGTTCTAGGCTGTTTTTCAAACGCTATGTCGTTTGCAGTTTGCAAGCCATCGGTCGCTTCCCGGTCCCGGGCTCATAATCACTGTGACTAAGTAGTATGACACCAATCGCGTCGCTGCTTATATGCTTCCTCCAGGGTAAGGGATATCCTGACGTGGCCACTCGACAACTCGTGAAAACCTTGTCGGACAACCTTCCGGCGCAGTGAGTCAAAGCTACAGCATTTCCAAGTACTCATTATCATAGTCAATAGCATTCCAATCGTTGCACTTGTCGATGGCGATGCATATGGACTCGATATTCTATCGGTATACAAGCACGGCAGCCACAGCCTACGACATGAGAACAAAAAACTGGCAGCGAAACGAATCGAATGGCTTGGCATCTGGGCATCTGAAATTACAGAGTAGATATCGATGACTTTCTACCTCTCCGTCCTTACTGAAGTGGCTTACTCTCATAGCCTCGGAATTGACCTGGACACACTGATACCGATCACGCTGCATGATGAGAAGAAGGTAAGATGGACTTTATCCCTCGTCGTGAGTTCAACCGTGTCATTATCCTCCGTAGGCGCTTGCGGTACTCAGCCGTCCCACCGATGCTGTGCCCATGCAATGGAGGCAGGTGTAAGTTTCATTCCGCAACTTGCTACTGAATATGCCCACAGAAAAGAACTCACGCGGATGCTCCACATCCGAAGGAAGGCTGAAATCGAGATTCTGTCGAGCTCCTCAAGTCAAAAGTCTAACTCCCTTATACACTACTTGGCTCATAAAGTCTGCCACTTTATTGAGATGTCTGCTTGACGGTACAATGGACTTTGAGTGTACGGGCAAGTCGTCATGTATAAATGTACCAAACACGGAGAAGATAGCCATAAATACGAAAGTGCTTACGATCAATGTTCATTACCACTAGAGGATCAGTAGAACTGAAGATAGGTGCATAAGATAAATAGTCCAAAAAGCGAGAGAGCTGAGTAATCGCAGTATAGTTTTTGGCACATATGTACTCAAGAAAAGTATTCCGGTGGAGGGTCCTACAGTCCTTCCTGGGCTCCAAGACCTTTATCAAGTTCGAGTTTGAGCTGCTTCTGATATTGGATCAAATCTGTGTGGAGCGATGAGCTCCCCGGGAGTTGCTTGAGCTCCCGACTGGCGCACTAAACATGCTCGTCGTTGCAGCACTCGCAAGAACTGAAGCATCATAAGGATTTGCAGGTGTGAAAGATGTGTGCGAAACAGTGCGTGCAGATGCTGAGGGTTGGTCGTAGGGGTTTGGGAGAGGAGGTATATCTTCCGTAATTATTAGTCGAGTATTGATTTCCCGCGATAATGTACCGTAGCGGTTCCAAACAGATGCAGGGTGTGAAGTTCGACTCGAATCGCTTAACAGGGGGGCAATGCTTGAGTTGGCTGAATGGCGCGAGCGCGAGATATTAGATGTTTTCGGGTACGCAGGATTCAGCCGTGTTGGAGGTAGAGCCGGAAGTTCTCCTTCTGGAGACGCACCGGGAGCGGGTGGATGACTAACTTCCGACGACAAAACGGCAGGTCTATTAGAAGCTTTCTCCCGAGCGATACGAGATCGTCTCCTCAAGTAACAAACCAACATTGCAGATAATATCAAGAAAAACACTGGAATCGAG
Source organism: Suillus sp. MG131 (assembly GCA_003313855.1). Taxonomy (NCBI): domain Eukaryota; kingdom Fungi; phylum Basidiomycota; class Agaricomycetes; order Boletales; family Suillaceae; genus Suillus; species Suillus sp. MG131. Next base: position 799 of record QLOO01003586.1, on the reverse strand, counting down.
TCAACATTTTAGAGGGAAAGGCTCAGACAACATCAGCTCACTTATCCCAAACGCTAGACCAGTTCGCGCGGCAGTGCTAAGTCCTTGACTGGCAGCTGAGGTCGAGCCATATACGTTGTTCGAGGCCGAGCTTGAGGAGCTGCTGGTGGTGATTGCATAGCTAGTGACCGTGCCTGTAAGGGTAAAGGTAGAGGTAGAGCTGGACTGGGTAGTAAGGGTGGAACTGGGCTGAGTGATGGTAGAACTGGATTGAGCAGAGGTGGAACTGGACCGGGTAGAGGTGGAACTGGAACTGGAACTGGAACTGATATGAGTATCAGAGGAGTAGGTTGTACTGGATTGGTGTTTGCTAGACGTAGACGATGTCGATGTCGTGGCGCTCGATGCGACTTTTCCATCTACGCTATTACCGCGTTCAAGCATAGACCTAACATGAATTTAATGTGATGATTCATTGCGATTACCACGAGCTCACGCTGGGACTGGGAGGTCTACAGTGTTGGCCACAACCTCTAGTGACTGCAAAGCGAGAACAAAGGTCAAGGCCGGAAGCGAAAGGGACATGCTTACGGCCAAAGGTTCTGTGGCACTATGCTAGGTGCAAAGGGCGAGGAGCGCTGAACGCGGTAAAACGTGGAATCTTACAAAAGCGTACCGTGAAAACAGATACAGTCTTCCACGAGTACCCAAGTTAGCGTGGGCGCTGAGAACGGTGATCAGGGACCGATGCAAGACAATCATTCAGTCAGCGGAAGACGTTCCTCAAACGGCCCGCCATGAAGCAAGATGCCCATGTATT
>QLOO01003584.1:0-18478 GCA_003313855.1 Suillus sp. MG131 | reverse complement strand
TTGATGGAATCTTTACGCCACCATACCTTGCAACCGAAGTCCCGGACTGCACTCAGACTACCTACCGCGTTTAGCCAGGAACTTGAGGGAACACCATAGCATGGCCTAGAAGACGTTCGTGGTGCACTCGTGGAGGATTGGAAGCTTGTCTGATCTTGATGAACCAATACAGGCTTTACGGCACTTCTAAACTGGATCACCCCAGATTGTGTACCTTGGGTTGGCAGCCGCTGTTGGTAGCTAAGGGGTTCGGCCTCGTGGTTGGAAAGAGTATATATCAAGACCCTGGTTCATCATTATTTCTCGTTCTAAAATTCCTTCAAGTTTTTTTCTAGCATAAATCACGAATCAAAAATGGAACCACAGACTGTGGTGAGTGCGTTCGCGCGTTATGCATCAAGACCATCATGGCCCCTTAGGTGTATGAATCGTCAGATGATGAGGAGTACTCATACGGCTGGGATGATTTCAAGATGCAAGTCGAAGCTTTAGGTATGCATCGGTAACCCATGTCGACGCAAATTCAATTGATCACTACAACTCTAGACCACTCCCATCCTCCAATTCAACCACTGGCAAAAGTTCTTGGAGAAAAACTGTCCATTTCGCAGGAGATGACGCCTCGAGCGTCTAGGATAGATACGGGTTCACGAAGACGTGCGCCGCATGATGAGGAAATGTGCGGGATCGACGAAGGTACAGTGTCAAGTTTACTCAATTGAATATATTATTCACTCTCTCACAGTAGCTCAAGGATGTAGGTTATCTCTCCCTAATGCGCATCATTATTAGTAATCAGCATCATTCAACTTGAACTTCACTAGTGATAGAGTCGGACAGTGATTCTGGATCGGCACCGTCGACTGAACAGTCTTCACTGTTCTCGAGTCGCACGACCTCGATGTCGTCCGTCGGATCTACGAGCCTAAAGCGTGCACCGGACTGGTCGCCACCTCCCCAACCAACAGTGAAACGTAAAGTCGCACCAATTGTAAGTCATAAAGTTATCTTTCATCTAACTTGTTCTCACAATGCGGAAGGTAACTCTGCCACAAGTCGGAAAAGGTGGAAAACACAGTTCCCCTGAGTTTGGCGTTGAATTGGATATCGTCCACATTGCCCACTGCGCGAAGACTCAAAAAGTTCTTGATCAACATGGACTTGCATGGGGAACAATTTTCGAACTGGCACGAGGCGTCACTCGTGGCATGTGGACATTCCAAGATATGACATATTCTCGTATTCAAAAACTCAAAGGTTCAAATGCCCAATCCGCCTGGAAAGTCGCTACTGTGATGGCAGACAAAGTGCCATCTGCGACGGGAGCGCCGTCAGAACTCTGGTATTAGTTCCATTCGCCTCATAATTCGCGAGCTAAAATTGTTTTAAAGGCTCGAATACGATCGGGAGCAGCTGGCGATAGTCGAGAATAAAGGTCGCGGCTTGGGAACCATGGGTCAGTGGGAGGGAAAAGACAATTGGTATGGAGGGAAGATCCAGCAAGTTGCCCGTATCGTGAAAGCTGGGACGTCTTTTAAATTCGAGCTCGAGAAACCAGAGATTCGGAGATCACATCGATTCGCTCGGTTCTTGGGGTCTCGGCGCATTCTCCAAGTCCGCGTGCCAGATAACCTTACCTATGATAAAGTCGGCTCGGCACTTCGAGAATTCTTAATATCCAGTAAATTCGTGTTGTGTGGCCGCGTCTTCGTACCCTTCCATGCTAAGGAAGGGAGCGTATACCTTTTTGAAACCAACGAGAACATAGATCGGCAAACAAACCTTGGTCACGGCGACAGTCACAGACTGACACTCTACCAGTTTGTGAAGTGGCATAATCCTCTGAGGTTGAATTCGACGCAGGTGACTACGTTTTTGCCCGCGCTATGGCTTATGCAGCGCTGACGCGCTCCCCGGGTAGCCCATCAGCAAGTGGTCTACACGATGGGCGCTCGGCCTATCGACGTCGGTACCAACAATTGAGTTTTCTCCAGATAACATCTTCTTCATTAATGACCAACGTAGCATCTCCTCCAGCTTATAAACTATAGGACGCTGACTGCTGTATTGTAGATGCTGTGGACTGCGGCGATGGAAAACCCCCAGCCGAAAAAATCATGACTGATGGGTGTGGTTATATCAGCGGTGCGGCCTTGACGGCCATCATGCGAGTAATGAAGTATTCGAGTCGACCTACTGCCGTACAGGGACGCATAGCCGGTGCCAAGGGAATGTGGGTTCTACACCCAGATCCTGCGCATCAAATTCCCGATGGACCACCGACAATCTGGATACGTGACTCACAGAATAAGATCAAACTTGGCCCGCTACACAAAGTCGATAGCGCGCACAGGATTTTTGACCTCCTTGCGCCATCTCGGGTAACCGGGCCAAGCCGTCTATCAAGCCAGACACTCGTCAACTTGGCGCATGGCCATGTTCCTCTGCCTGTTCTGAAGGAGCTCATGGCAGATGGGCTTCACGAGGAAGTCCGTCAGCTGACAGAGTGGAGTGGGCCAGACAGCATGCTTATGGTCTGGCGAGCTGTGGAGCAAGCTGGGCGTGTTGTAACATCGAGGTTACGGCGGCGCATTGCTGGCCAGGCACGAGCACTTGGTCTTGGCCAACTCCGACCCAACGAGGAGCTCGCTGCTGGAATTGACGATTGTGATGATGTTGCAGCGAACCCATCGCTGGGTGGCTCAGTTACTCGGGGTCGCAACCCTCACAGCGGTGAACCGCTGACTTTACATGAGTCGGTCCTTGAACTACTACAGGCCGGTTTTCATCCTCTCAAGCTTGACCGACTTTTTTGCAACCTTGAACGCGTGGTGACCCAAGTCCTTGATGAGTACATTGAAAAATTCCACATTCCAGTCAAGGAGTCCCTAGAAGCATATATCATACCAGGCGAGTAACTTCTTCCGTCATCATTGTTTCTTAGCTCATCTGGCGGCAGATCCATATGGGGTCCTCGAGGAGGGGCAAATCCATTTCCGCTCTTCGGAGCTCATCACCGACGCCGAAAGCGGAACCCAGATGGATACCGTGACTGGGTCTGTTTTGGTAAGCACTTCAGTTCATTGCAATGAACTGACCTAAGGCGGTGTCAAACAGGTGTGGAGGAATCCCACAAGACTGCCCTCCGATGTCCAGAAGGTAAGAAAATCACTACCCCGTCGGATGGCCTTATCAAACATGGATCAGGTCACCGCTGTCAGCCACCCAAAATTGGCTAACTACTTTGACGTCATCGTGTTCCCTGTGAAGGGAGAACGCTCGTTGGCGAGCTACTTGGGTGGAGGAGGTAGGCACTTGTTTCCAACCTCATTTTCCGGGCATCGCCTGACTTTGTTCATTCTGTAGATTATGATGGAGGTGCGTTTACGTCTTGCATTCTCATCACTTAATAATTGCTTCCAAAGACACGGTCACATTGGTCTGGTCCAAACGTCTTGTTGAAAACTTTAACACTGCACCGCTGTGTACGGCGCCTGCAGGTTTGAGCGACGACTTTGAGCGAGAGGTTGAACATGTCGTGGATTTTGACCGACGAGTATCCCAGCTCTCTGCAAAGGAGGCTCAAACCGCGTTCCAGAAGGTCCTCCTTCTTGGACTCGCGGAGACCAAGATTGGACTGTATTCGAAGTTCCACGATCTTGCCGTGTATGAGCGCGGCTACGCAAGTGCTACCGCTATTCGACTGGCATACATGTAAGCATTCTCAGTCTATCTATGGTACTCGTCTTATGTTATGTGATGCAGGTTCACTACCTGCCTCGATGCGAGCAAGACGGGGCTACGGGTCAAATCCCATGTCTTTGAAGAAGATCGCAAATCTTGTGGGAACCGTAAGCCTTATTACATGGTCGCTCTCGAACAGGGTACCGTGGGCCAAGCGGTATCGAAGCGCAAGGGCTCAACTCCGTATATTCTCGATATCCTTGTTGACGAGGGCCGTCGCCTCCGCGACGACTTCCTCAAACAATATTCCGTCCTCCGAAGCTCTTCGACTAATTCAGCAGATCATGACCTCTTATCCCCTTACTTTTCTGCATCTCGTAGGGCAACGCAGGTTTCGCACGCGGGCTTTCGCGTTTTGCAAGATAACTTAAGCATCGTTAAAGTCCATGTTGAGAGAGCACATGGGGTCTGGTTAGCCGCTGTTGCTCTCCAGAAGAAGACTTCGGAAGGGAGGGGTTCTTCGGATCTTAAGTCACAAGCGATCCAAAAATCAGTGCAACACTTTGCGCGGCAACCAGAAGTATTGTTTTATTCTGACGAGGACCTCAAGATCATCATGGCATCCTATGCATACAATCTCAATAGTTCATTCGGCTTCTCCGTCGCCTTCACAGAGCTCTGCGCCATCAAGGCACGAGCTCAAGGTGCTGTGCTTTTTTCAGATAGATTTGCAGAAGTGATGTGTATTCCTAGTAATATCCTACGAGCCCTTTCACAAGCACAGGACGACGCAGATGATTGAAATTTTGCATCTTTGTTGGCCATGACATGCATGATACATACCTTGCCATATAGTACATACATATTTTGATTCTACCATCCTTTCAATTGTTTGCTACTCTCAATCTTACACGTATATCTCTGTACTACTAGCTACGTAATGACAATCAACACGCCCAAATTCTTCTAAATATCCCAGAGGGATTCATCGAAATGCAACGATGGGCATTTGCTGCGAAGGTGATATCGAAACCCGCTTCTCGGCCCCAAAAATTAAAATTAACTCACACGAAGTCCGCAGGTGCAGTGGAAACTCGCCAGTATTGACGAATAAATATATTTAGTGCTCCTCCAAACGAATTGAATTTCCTGCGCCCAATACCCTTTTCAATGAAAAATCTGAACTACTAGTGCCTCGAACTTGACCGTGTTGCAGATGCCATGGACCATCGCCCATAAGCTATAACTCGAACCAGATAAAGAGGATGAGTGTATTTCATTCACATTGCGCTACAGGTATCGAGCATCATAGGGCCCCAAATGAGCTGTTCTATTTGCCAGCGGTGTACTGATGAGCTACTTGCAGGTGATGATCTTCCCCTTGCTGACTACGATGGGCGTAAAAGCTATCAGATATTAGTGTCGAAGTATGTCGAGCGTGTCACCCAAGGTTTAATTTAGCAGATTGACACATCTCCGTCCGATGTGATGGGACTGACAAATTGAGTGGCAGTTGCGCCTGTCAAATAAGTTCAGTTGATCTCGGGTTTGAAGGCACTGGTGAGCTGGCTATCCTTCTCCGTGCATGCTAGCATCGTTTATGGGTCAGACTGCGGGAGCACGGGGCTTAGAGCCATGAATCACTCACACCAATACCGTGACTTTCGGAGGACTAGCATCTCCAACCAGAGTCCACGTGGGACGAACTCGCTGTTAAATCGATTGTCGAAGTAGACACACGACCCCTGAGTATTCCACTAGTGCTATTGTTCGGTCGTGGCGATCAAATTGCAGGAATAACTCTTCTCCCTGCGTGCGATATTTGCATAATTACAGGAGTTCGACGTAACGGCAAGCGGTTGATGGCATGGAGCACACAAGGTCCAGAATGTGACGGGCTGAACAGAAGGAAGATTTATCTCTGAACTACCTGCGAGAGCTTAATCAACAGCTTTGTGATTGGTGGTGATAGTGGCGCAAGTGTTTTGATCTGTTTTGAGGCACAAGGTAGCACTACTAGGAGTACACCAGATACTACTGTAACTAGTTATTCTTCCGTACAACCGGCCTTGCACAGCTGCCAACCCCTGGTTTATTTCTATCCTCGATGGATTCGTTATCGTGGGCGTAACTCAATCAGACGGTAAGTCATGGACTCGCCGTTACTATCATCGGAACTTACTAACTTGAACTAGTGCTAATCATGCTTCTTACTCAACGCAGCACGCAAGGAAAACGTTGTGATAAACCACGACACAGTAGCTGACCTAGTCTCATAACTTCGAGGATGGACTAGTACTGGAGTGTCGTGCAAAGTGTCAACTTTGTCAGACCCAAGTACTAGCTGGACCCACGGTTATATTTGAAATTTCAAGATACGATCTTCTCGTTGGTCCGAGAAGAGATGGAGCCATGGCGTGCAAATATATCCAGGCTGTCATGTGCTATTGCAAACAGCTCATTACGCGGGAAGTTAATTCTCCCATCACGTATTGTGCCTATGCAGGAAATCCACAATTGAAGTATATCCTATAGGGTCGATTCCTCCGAGAACGGAGCATGGCGAGAATCTGTCATGTGTATGCATGCCACAACCTCCCTTTAAACGCCTTGAGCTACTTATAAACTATATCGCGGGGTTGGGCAGTTCAGGCGTCTTTCGCCGGTTCTTCCACTGCCCCACTCGTTATCTTTACGATGAGTATTGGTCTGATTTACGGAGCCATGCTGGCCTTTGGGAGCGTGATCAACCTTGATGTAAAAATGTGATGTCTGTCTGACGAAACTCCTCACAGCTTGTCGGGTTGCGTTAACATGCAATTCATCGTGTACTGCCGGGTCTATTTTCGCGAGAGTTGGCGCACTAAGTCGTTGGTACGCAACTTTGTCTCTTAATTTTTCATCTTCCTAATCATCTTACAAAGGTCATCGTAATATGGTATGTTCCAGTGTCCTGGTGTATGCGAGCCGAATGTCAATGAAATTTAGGCTACTTGATTTGTCCCATTCCGCGCTCGTTGCAGTCGCCCTTTGGGATTCCATCATTACGACCTATGGTGATCTCAGCAAGATTGACACAATCCCCTGGTACGTGTGATGTTATCGTTTGCGATCAGCCGGAAAATTGATCGACCATCAGGTGTATTGGTGTGAGCAATCACATTTTAGACGTTTTGTACTGTCATTAACGTGGCCACATATAGCCTACGATCGAGCTTACTGTGCGTTCTCACACGTGTGGAGCCTCATGACGCTCACTATTGGAGTAGGCTTTGATTACTTTCCTCGTTCAAAGGTTAGCCATGCCATATCAGGAAATGTGGTTCTGACTCGACTTCAGCTTCTTTGCGCACCGAATCTATAGACGTTTCGTACATTTCTTTGGTTTTGCGTTTCATGCGCTGATATCGCTAGGAAGTGCAAAAGAAGAAGTTCACTGTAGCGATTCCGATCGTAGGTTTCATGCTTGCGATTTTGTTACTTGAATGATGATATTTTCGCTTGTAGGTTGCGCTCTCTCTTGCTCGTTTAAGTGGGTTCATTTTGGCGATGCAGTAATGTGAACTTATTCTGATGTTTGACTCCAGTAATGGCTAGCAGTAAGTCATGAAGTATCGCACGTGTGGTTCTCCACAATCACGCGTTTTCTCTAAACTTTACCAGTCACAAATAGCGAGATGTGAGCAATGTTTAAAATAGGATTGATAGTCACTGAAGCATATTTTCTGCAGGCTCAAATTGAAATCATACGACACATTCTTTCAACGTAATTTCTCATCTGCAAGTGGTGGGCAGCTTCGCAGTATTAACATTTCGATAGGATTCTCTTGGATCTTCACTTTTGGTCTTTTACTTTCAGCACTCGTGGATATCATGATCACAATTTTCTTGTGCTACTTCCTTCGCAAAAATCGACCATCGTTTACAGAGTAAGTCATTATGTAGCCTTACCGTGTAGCTGGTGTCCACTCAGCTTGTAGCACTGTGCGTATCATTGACACCCTGACGTTTTGGACAATTCAGAATGGCTCGATGACAAGGTATGTCATCTAAGCACAGGCCGTGAACCATATCCTAATGCGACCTTAGTGCTGCAGCCATCGCAACCTTGCTTTTCGTGAGCTTGCCTGATGTTTGTTAAGCTTCGATCGCTGACTGGTAAATACCACAGTGGAAGATCATGCCTTCGAACCGCATATTCCTAGGTCTTCACTTTGTTGTAGCAAAATGTAAGCCATTTCAAACTATTGTGAACATATCTCATGGGTATCGCTGGAGTAGTATATGCAAATTCCCTTTTAGCTACGTGAGTCACACGTCTAATATGGTATTTGTGGGCTGCAGTTTAATCTGGTGCTGTAGTCTTAATGCCAGAAAGCAAATATGGAGCGGAAAGCAATACACTCCTACAAACAATCAACCTATGCCAATCGTCTTTCTGGAGGACTTTGAGCTTGGACCTGATTCCTCGATCACGCAACAGGAATCAGTAAGTACCACGGCACGGGCGAATGATATATCACATCTTACACAACTACAGCAGCGATTGAATACTTCCCAACCGAAAGCAGTGCACCAACGAGGGAAATTGGTGCGTAGCTTCGCCACGTAGTCTGAATGTGACCTTCCTGACTGTCACAGATCCAAGTCAACGTTGAACAAATTGTGGAGTCCAAGGATGATGATTGTAAGGGTGGTGATTGTAAGGAGGTGGATATGACAGACTGCGACGCGATCGATAGCCCCGTCTGATGTTCTGTAGTTCGACCACCGCACTGATGACATTTTCATGATCATTCACGATGTGTATTTGGTATTAACCATGATATCTTAAAATGTGTCCTACATATTCTTTGTATTACCTACCGATGATAATTTGAACGCTGCTACGTATCCTTTTATTCTCAAGGACTTCAAGGCATACAAACCCTTGGGTATCAAAGATTGATGATGGACTACTACATCTAATAATCATTCGTAGGTCGCCGTCTTCTATATGACACACGCGCAGATAGATTCGGTACAATCCCCTCCCCGAATATGAAGTTTGGTGGACGCGATGTCCATTCATCACCGAACCTGATGTCGTAGGTAGATACCATGTACGCAAACATGACTTTCAGCTGGTAAGCGAGTAAGAAACGCCCAGGACTGAACATCGCAATCTAAGTGTCAAAAGCTCAAGAGTCGACGGAGATCTTTCACTTACCACAGATGTCTTCCATAACCAAAAAACAACCACTGGGGTGTGATAGTGGTCATGCTGCGCTCTGGATTGTCCGAAAACCTGAAAGGCCTGAATTCGTCGGGGGCCTCGTGTGCTGTGTTGTCACGGTGAAATGGCGGCAAAGACACCGCTACGAAACAATCCTTGGGGAGGAGTGTACCATCAGAGAGCGAGAAATCACGCATTGCCTGCCTGAAGAATCCCACTGGCAAACGGTTCATAGATTAGTCGCAGATAGGATTAGATAAAAAAAACGCACGAGATGATACACCATTGATCCTGGCGCTTTCCCTCAAGAAACTGTCTATCTTACTCATCTTTGCGACGGACCGTGTATTCCAGCCATCGCGCTGTATGATGGGATCAACTTCATCCCGCAATGCCTGCGCAACCTCAGGGTTTGTGGCTAAATGATATAGGGCGTGGGTAAAGGTCTACGGAGACAAGTTAATGACCGTCTGGCTCTGAAGGATTTCTTACGTTTGTGGGCGTCTGGGACGTGTTGTCAGAGAGACTATTATGTAAAGTGTCAACACATACAGATGCAACCGCAATGGTGAAACCAAGCAGACGGGTCGTCAGGTTTCTCAACGAACTATCTTCACCGGTAGATCGCCTTACGAGTCGCGCGAGGAAGTCGATCTGCGGGAGACGCGATCAGCGAATCGGTATGCAGCAGCAAATTTCATACCTTCTGCTGGTTTGGAACAGAATATTCGTCCACTTCGCCCATGCAAGCCTCCACTGCTGGACCCAAAAGCATAGTCGCACGATCGACATTTGCCTCGAGGTTGCTAGTCAGTCTCGCAAAGAATCTAAACTTGTTCTGAGTTTTCATCTTCATGGTGTTTTTGTGCGACCTACGGGAATGTCCACGATGGCACAAGACGTCTGATCACGCTCAAGATCGCCGCATCCTTGTGAATCTGGGCCACTAAGGAACACCACTCGGAATTGCGGCCTGCAGAACATAATGAAAATCTCGAACAGGATAGACCATAGCACATACATAGGGGATAGCCAACAAAGAACCGTTGCCATGTCTGCACCATTATTCGATTTACGGTGCCCAAAGCAGGGATAGAGATCCAGTCTGTTTGATGTTATTCATCGCTTCGTCAACTGTAGACTCGCATCCTTACCATCACTCTCATTTCCCAAAACGTTCTCGAGAGACGCGAACAATTCTTCTTGAACTTCACCGCAGATTTTGGTCGCATTTCTAGCAATATGACTTTTGAGTAGCTCGGCAAGAAGATCGTGATCTGGACTGCCGACGTTAATTTTTAATGCATCGTCGACACCCATAATCTCAAGGGCTGTGTCAACGGTTGTTAGCTGAAGAGACAACAAAGGTCTCACATCTTTCATAGCCTCACGAAACGAAAGGTCTTCTTCTGCAGCATTCGCAATTTCCATCATGTGCTGAGGATCATTGAAGACTACCGTCCAGCGCAGCATAGTTGCGACCTTAAATGGTCTATTACCATACTGGCATCATGCGTCATTTGCAAGTCGAGATGGATGAAATATATATATACCTTTTCGTAGCCCTCCTTGAGGATACCTGGTGCATCTACAAGAAATCTGAATGCGCCTACGTAAAAGTTGCTGAAACAACGAGACGGGCCGAAGGAGCAACCAACAGTTGGGAAATCATCCAACTGCGCGAACAACATCAGCATGACGACTCCAGTTGAATATAGGACTGCCTGCGTTTTGGGTCCTACGCCTTTTGGAAAAGAACAGGAGAACAGGGATGACTCCCGAAGTTAGTAGAAGGACAGTTCTAGGTGAGTGCCACATGGAGGGAGTTTGCGACATCACTCGTCCAGAATAACAACGATTGTGTGAAACTTATATCCCAGTGGAAACAATCACCGTGAGGGAGATAGCGCCGGTCTCCTTTGGAAAGGGAAGAGCTTCAAATGTCCATTACACATGGGACGCGAACAGAGACTTCATTCTGATGCGCGCGTTTCAATCTCCTAGATACGAACCGGTTCCTGAAGTCATTAATTACGGCTGGAGGGAGCTGCTAGGGGTAGAATGGAGACTTATCTATCAGGATATCATCACATGTACTTGTGACTGGAGTGGTCAGAGCGGGTACCAGTGATACGGTATGCACTATCAGGAGGAACGTGTTTCATCGCAAAATTCTTGAGCATTCTGCCAAGGGAGGTTCTAGACGTTCAGGTTATACCTTACGGCGATTCATTGAAATTTGCGCATCAATGCATGGAGCAGAAGTTGGGAACGATTGATTCTGAGCATAATCATGAAACGTTGACCTGGTCCTAGCATGATGCGGACTTCGAATTCCTGCAGGTTATTTGCACAGATCGAATCGGCTTGCACGTTAAACTTCTCATTATAGCATGGTAACAGCGCTCAGCTACGCCAGTCCCTGACAACAGAAGGGTTTCCTACGGCGAAAAACATGGGGCACCGTGGACGGACTGCGGTAGATAAACAACGTTGTCAATCAAGTCGCAACTATGTATGAGGTAAGTACATTTGATGATGGGATCGGACACGTGACCAGTCAGGGAGTTGATTTCCACGCATGAAATGACCGAATGTTCTCTCCTAGTACCCTTCACTAAGGTGTGTGTTGGGGATTCCGACACATCCGCTTTCCCATTAGGAATCGATCGCTTCACGATCGTTACTCGAATAACTTGTCGCATGCCTGCAATCACTACAGTGGGCAGCAGAACCTTGTATACAGGCAGCCTTACTAGTGCTACCGTTCTGCAGAATCAGCACACGGTAATGTTCATATCGAGTCTTTGACCCGATGGTGTGCAATTTAGGTGACTCATTTCCCTTGCGTTTATTATCAATTTGAAAGATAACGCCATAAGGTTATTACTCGCCTCATACAGATGTATAACCTGCAGTCCAGTCACTCGCGCTTCCGCGAATAGCACATGATCATCACGTTAGACCTCGAACTTGGTAGGGAATGGCCTTATCACTTCCAGTACAACTTACGCGTACGACCCCTACCTTATCTATTGACCCCATCCGCCTGTTTATGAGCAGGGTGCCGATCATAATGCGACAGCCCATTGCTGTATGTGTTAAACACTGAGGTTTGTTGTCTACATAATGCGCTGCAATCACCTCTCGGACGGAAAGACATTCTGTCCTACCCGCACACACCATGTGGATGCCAGCATATCTCCCGAGCATGCATGCGAAGACGACGGCGCTTGCAGCATTCATGGGATAATTTAGAATGGAACGAAGCCATGAAATGGAGACTCGTGATGTGCAGTCGAATAACCAATGTTATTGTTGCAGAGATGGACGTGTACTGGCACAAGTGGTTCCAAAATCGCTCCTATTTCGAGTTATCATTATGGACTTCACTCGTCCAGCTGAATAACGATTGCGGGGATAAAGACGGATATCGACGAACAATGTTTGTCTATACATACTATACCTTCCACTGCAATCGGCACCCCACAGAAGTCGGCAGTCACGCAAATGTCACCGTGACTCACGATATGTCACGTAGGCTGATTTCAAAGTCAGTTCGGCAGTCGAGCAGGAGCACAAGGTCAATTAGGATTCGGCGTAAATGTTTGAACGAGCAATTACAATACTTAGTAGATATATCTAAGTGCGAGGGTGATTGTTATTAGGGCCGTAGTTGTAAAATTTAAGTGGATGTATAGGGAAACCGTGTGCATTGTATGGGTGGCCAGGCTGAATCTGAGGTTGTCTATATAAGTTCGATGATGATGCAATGGGACCGCTGTATGGATCATTGAATTGCAGCCTGAATGCGCGACTCATAAGTTGGGTCAGACGAAGCTTGCAGCTTTCCTCGTCTCCCACTGCTAGACTTGCGAATGTGGACCAGCCCCATAGCCAGCAGCGCTGCACCTGTCGGCACTTCCAAAGTGGGTGTGTGCAATTTAAGACTCCGTCACGGCACATATCGGCAGGTGGCATTTCTGCGTGACTTCAGCACTTTCAACTATCTCACTCAATTCTGCTTTAATCGTGGTCGTTCGACCTCGCAATGAGTTGTGTTAGAGAGAGAATGAAACCTATGTTAAAATTTTTGTATTTAAGTAGCTAGAAATACGAATTTTGTGAGAATGCCGACTTCTGTGGGGTGCCGATTGCAGCGGAAGGTATAGTAACTACAAGCTCCGCATATCTTCACACAGCCCCTCGGGCTTCGAGCTCGGTGAGATATCGTTCAGAACCTAGCTAGCGCGTAATGGTCGGTTAACATTCACACTTGGGGGTTATTTCGTAATTCAGTGGTGTGGAAAATGGTAAGCTAGACAAAGACTCGTCGGTTTATTTTTCTTTGGTAAATAAAACTGTGTAGTGTCAACGTTTCAACGATGACATGAGCGACAATAAAGCCAGACAAGTAGGTACTTGCTACATAACCCTAACTATCAACATGAGTCAATCATTAATTGAAGTTAACCTGCGCCCAATTGCTACGAGTAAGGAGACGAGTGTCAATAAAGCATCATGAAAAGTAACGATCGTAAATCTATGTCCAGTGAGTATCATACAGTGTCAGCGGTTGGAAACCTCGAAAGTCCATGTCTCAGACGTTAACCAAAACCCATCCCGTTGCAGCACCAAACGCGCCCACAGCTAAAGCGCTCGTCATGCCAACAAGACTGCCACTCCACAACTTAACGGGGCTGGCACCATTGAAGTTGATATACGTGGGCGTCGGCGTACCACCAGAGCCGTCAAATCCATCTCCCCCAGTTCCACCGCCAGTCAAGTTGGCGCCGTTGGGCTAAAAAAAAGATAGTCAAAGCGAACTGCGTAGGTTGAGGCTGTGACTTACCCCAATAGGTCGCGAGTTATCCGTGAATGCGCATGCCGAGGATTCACACAGGCACGACCCGGCGATGGGATCCCAGAAAGGTGTTGAGCAGTTGGAAGGCACTACAGGACATCGTCAGCGGAGGACCATAGATAACAGTAAGATCTGTTACATCTGTATCTCATCTGTTGGCCCGCTGGGACTTGCTGTGGCGGGTTTGGATTCGAAGGGGACACCTCAACTTGCGGGCAGCCATACTAATTCGCCGATTAAGTCTAAATGAATACCGCTCTAGGCACGGAAACTTACGCAAGTGAAGAAAGGGAAATCGGGGAAGTCACACTCCTCCAGGAGACCAGCTTCGTTCTGAGGAATACCATTGCAGATCTTAAGAGACGGGTCAACCTGGGGGGTCGGGCACTTCAAAGGCTCAAATGAATCGAGCTCTGAGACAGCTACGGGGTTCCGGACCCAAGCAAGAAGCTGCTCGTTCGAAACGATCCAGACATCCTGCTGCATCTGAACCCAATCCAAGTATTCATTTATCATCTGGATCGTGCTGTTTGGGGGGTTAACACCGGGATAAGTGGTCTATATATAGTTATGGCATGAGCTGATATTGAGATTTCTTATTGAACGGAGATTACTCGCCGAAAGATGAATGGGATGGGTGTAGAGACCAATTGGCTGCCTATTACCAGTGTAATGATCCGTGAATGTGTTCTTCATGTACTCAAATGTGGCAGTGTCATTAACGGAACTGGCTCCATTGGCAGTATCCAGCCAGGGGTCCATGAGGTGCGGTCCATCAACCCCAAGGTCGTCAAAGAACGCATACATGGGAATCTCCCAAAGACCAGGGATTTTAGGCAAGCCCTTGCATATACCATCGACAGTCAAACAATCATTCGCAAGACCATTGTCAAGCGTGTAAGGCCAGTACGCATCAGTGCCTGGATCTGTGACAGGAATTGAAGAGGCGGAGGAAGAATCATAAGTGAAATCAACATTCGCAAGGAGCTGCAAAGTCTGAGCGGTATAGTTCAAGTAAGGAGCGCGGAAGCCTTGAATGGCATCGAGCGGGATACCAGCAAGTGCGTTGAGAGCAATAATGTTTCCGTTGATCTCATCTGCCGGAGGCGAACCAACATGTGTCATCCTAAAACCAATTATCAAATGCACCCAGGACTAAAATGATGTACATACGTATGATCAGCGATTTCGTTTCCAGCAACATACCAATCAGTAACAAGCGTATAGTTGGTATAGTTGAGAGACGTGAAGTAGGTCATCTTGATAGGGCAACCGTTCGGATTCTTCCGCTGAGCAAGGAACTGATTGACAGCATCGATAGTATAAGACTGAATAGCATCATCGGCAGTAAAGACAACGAATTGCGGTACATCCGACTGGAAAGCCGCCCATCAGAAGTGACGCATGGCAAAAGAATTGGTGAAAAACATACGGGAGAAAGACCACCTGGGGGACTCGTGCTAGCACAATTACAGTTGGGCAACTGGCATTGGCTAGGGTCGCACGAATACCCAGCGGCAGATGAACTGCTGGTTGGACCAGATATGGAGCCGTCTTGAGCGGTCACCACTGGCACCTGCAGTGCTATACCAAGCATTGACAGCAGCGCAAAAATCCGCATCTCTTTGAACAAAAAGGAGATGGGCCAGCAGTGGTGCGATCAACGAATGGGAAGGGGAAAGAGCGAGATTACAAGGCAACGTGCAGGCCTGGTGAAGAAACTATAAAGTTCGGCGGGGTGGCGAAAAAGAATACAATTAGATGACAAATATTTCGTTAACGCTACCATATTGCCTTTTGCCGTTCCACCTCGTGTGATCCGAAGAGCAGCGACGTAAAGAACTGCTCGGGGTGCCCATACTGACTGTTGCACTTGCAAATCATCATCGATGTTTGACATGAAGAGATGATCCGTTCCCGTCTTTGCGACAAATCTTATTATGGCAAAAACACTTGGCACGGGGATAAGCAACTGCTTGATTAATATCTCCCGCGAGAGTCATACGTGAGTGTGGTCACTCACTGCGCCAGTGCGGTTTCTGGAAAAGCTTGGGCTGGGTTTCGATCGAAATGTCTTTAGCTAGACTACTGTGTTCAAATTACTGCATAACGCACGCTCGTCGCCCGAGCAAGTCGTTGGTTCTTGGCGGCCTATGAATAGGTCAAAGTCGCTGAGTTATGTAAGCATCAACTTTCCCAAACGGTTCTCTATCACGTGATGTGTGTCCTTGAAACGATGTTGCAAAATTTTGTTGCCTTTTCTCAAACGCACTCAAGTCAAATTGCAGACCAGGCTTTCAATCACGCTGGTCTGCGCCAAAGTAGGGCGGACACGAACGCTTGCACGTCTTAGCGCTTTTGCTTTTTCTCCCGCTTTCTCTAAGAGTTGAGAGCAGGCCGGTGGTTCATACAAACATCTCTTCCTCGTAACCACGCGCATAGTATCGTTGCCAGTGTATGTATATATCTGACTGGATAATGATATCATTGACCGCAGAACTGCTGTGCTCGCCGTTTTCTTGTATTCCGACATGTCATCGGTGGATCACAATTTGCCAGACTTTCGAGTACGATCAAGGCAATTTTCCATTAACAGCAGGTCGAACACACCAGTAAAACACTCATATTACCTGAAGCACGCTAGCGATTTCCTTGAATAATCATGCTGGCGTCAGGACTCGTTGGCGAGTGCGAGCATGACTTTCGGTCTTGATCGATATAATTTGTCTGCAGACCGGTGGCTGATACTCAGGCTCAAACGTTACAAAAAGTCCTCGACGTCATGATGGCGTCCACGATCGAGCCTTCTCCGTTTGACGTCACACTGGTTGGAGAGTATAAAGCAGGCAAACATACTCTTGCCAACTTAGCAATATCTTCCATCACCCAAAATTAACCACACAATCAACATGTCAGCACGTTCAGGAGCTATGATGTCCAATGTCGGGAATCCTCAGCTATACGAAGCGAATGAACAAAGGCAAGTCACAACCGCAAAGCGCACTCACCTTGATATCTGATAGGTTTAGCAGAACATCAAAACAAACGGACAAGGACCCGAAAAAGAAGTACGATGAGGGACAGGAACACGCACACCAGGATATTGATTCCAAGTATGATCCTAGTCCTCAGGCACCGCTCCAAAATTTACAACTGACCAACAGAGACGAACGGAGTATAGGAAACAGACTCGCAGCTGCCATCAAGCACTCACGTAGCGAAGAATCAACGAACCCCCTCGCGGATTCTAACGTCAATCCTCTTGGACCAGCCACTTCTCATGGGAACGAGCCGTCGAAAGGAGCCAAGGTAGACGCAGAACTCAAGGCCGAGGAAGAGGAATTATTGAGGCGGAAGGGGAAGGCTTGATTGTTTCTGTGACGACCATTTCACTGGGCGTGCTGCACTGCACTGCAATTGTACGCTATGTATATTCAGGACTAGAATCTGCAGGGTAGTGAGCATTTGAGAAAGATAAACCGCTGTAGACAGTAATTGAAATTACCTTCGCTCACTGAGGACCACATGCTAGTATGATCCGGATCCTTATCTAATGTCATTCCTCTGCGTTCTCCTCTTCCTCTCCTTCATCGTCAGCTTCAGATTTTACAGACTTTTCTCTTCCAAGTTCTGCGTTTCCTACTGCATCCCTCCAAGCAGTCAACTCTTCTCCGAGTTTTGTGCGAGCTTCTGCAATCGACGCTCGCAGAGATGTATAATATCTCTTCAGGGAGTCGGTGTCCTCCTTCGACTCCAAGCCAGGCCGACTCGGTATGATAGGAAACCTATGAGTTGTCTCCTGCAAAAGGGACGGTGGAGCCACGGTAGATGGCGGTGGGACTATTTTGTAAGTCACCGAGAGTTCCCTGGACTGACCATCCATCTGAACTGATTATAGCGTAGGTCCTAGGATGCGTCGACGACTTGAACCTCTATGAGTTATCTTATCTTATCTCCGATCATCATCAAAACCTTTCCAAACAACGTGCCAAAGTCGTTCTCTTCTGAGTCTTCTCCCAACCTTGACTCTGTCTCTCACCATGCCGTTCCCAATGCTTCTTTTTGTTCAATAGCAACGCAGGCTCTAGCTTACATTTTGTATAGAGCCTGCGTTGTGCTTAGAGACTAACATCGTTTTTTTTCGACGAACATACTAGACATATAGAAGTTTTTTCGCTATCGGGACCATCTTCTCTGGGCGACTCGGACATAGATCTTACTGTGCACATAGACTCGGTGTACCAATACCCTACTAGACTGTCTATCAAGGTTTCGTTTATCGGGCGATATCATTATAATCGACATCGTATTCAACGTTTACCATATATCCCGTCCGGACGAACAAATCATGACCTACTTCCGCCCTCCGACTTCTTTCCTTCCACCACTCTCTATACTTTCCACCCACACCACCGCCTCTATGCAAGATGCCTTGCAAGACTTGAAGGATCTTTACTTCCCAGCTGCAGCACTTCATTCGAAGATGACGCGGCCAGTAAATGCTGTGCCTGCACTGAAGCAGGACATATCTAATACAGTGCACGTATTCCGCCCAAAGCGGACGGGACGCTTGAATCATAGCGATGGAGTCCCGGACTCCGGTTATGCCTCCGAAGAAGACGAGGCGGAAATGGAAGGAGATTTAGAGTGCGAAGCTGAAGGCTTGGACCTCGACGTCCTGCGTTCAGACGAGCTTGAACGAGATTTTACTATCA
>QLOO01003545.1:0-25649 GCA_003313855.1 Suillus sp. MG131 | reverse complement strand
GATTCTGCCAATAGGCGGTGCCAGCTCTCTGGGTTATACGGCGTGTGTGCCTTATATTTTCTCGCCGTGAGGGCAAGATTGAGCTCCGTGCTCCTTGCTCCCGCAGCCTGAACATTCATGCGGGGCCTCGTGGTTTGGTATCTGGCAGCTCCCTGGGCGTTGCCATTTGTAGCATATAGGAAGGCCTTGAGGGTTGATGAGACGTCCGTCGTCTGCCCGATGGCAGTGAGTGTTGGTGCCATCCCACATAGTTCGGGCCTCGCATCGTTGGATGTCGTGCGCAAAGCGGCCGAGACATAGGGCGCAGGCTGATCAGCCGCGAGTGCCTGCGCCCCGAGAAAAACCCCCTTGACGTTGCTGGCGGTCATGGGTCTTGTCTGGTGAGGTTGGTCTGGTTCTCTGGTTGTCTGATCTCCGTACTGGAGAGCGTGACCGTGAGTTTCGGTTTCGTTGGTCATTGCTGCCCCCACGAAAGTCTCGGTAGCTGGACTTCCGAAATTGGTTTGAGGGTGTCTCTCTGCTCGGGTTCTGCATAGTGGCATGGTTGTGAGCATCCACGTTATGGTTGTGGGCATCCGTGTCAAGTGTGCGGGCATCCGTGTGAGTGGGGTTACGGGCATCCGCGGGAAAACGTCGCAGGCATCCGCGGGATAAACATCGCGGGCATCCGTGTCAGACGGGGATGTTATTCGTTGCACATAAATTTACGAGGGGGGAGAGAAGGTTCATAGATTAGCTGGTTTGTTTGGAGTCACTGTGTGATTTGGGTACGTACGATGTTCAACGTGCGGGAACGAACTTTGTCCCACAACTCCTCGTTAATCGTTCGTATAAGGTTCTTGTTGATATTGCCGATGTTGAAACCTTCGTCACGTTTGAGACGATCGTGCCAGTCTTGGCGTACACGTGAAGCATATGTCAAAATTACCATGTCTCCGATATCGCTGTGGTTCCGTATCGAGTGGTTTTCGAGGTTCCAAAAGAACATGGACAGTGCGTCAATGTTTGGTTGGGGCCATCTGGCTTTGCTGATTTGGACGAGGAATAAGTTCTTTGCTCGAAGGAAGATTGAGAATGATAACTCATGGTCCGCCATGGCCGCTTTCGATGCTTTGAATGCTGAGGTGGGGCGCAGCGTGAGCTGGTCATCTGTCCTCGTTATGCTCAGGTCATTGTCGGCCACTGAGCGCGAAGACTTGAGTGCGTCCTTGCACCCTTCTGGCGAGAAGTACCACAACTCTACGTATTCAAAATTGGTGAGTTTCTGAATTGTGTATTGAGCGGGGCGAGGAGTCAAGTAGTCTCCTATGGATGATGCGTGCTCGAAGCTATTCATCTTCGGTTTCTTCCTTTCAACATCTAACCGCTCCCTCTCTGCTTCGGCTTCCCATTGGGTACGTTCCTCGTTTTCTTGCGTAGTTCGCGCTCTTTCCGCTTCTGCTAAGACTCTGGCTTCCTCCTCTCGCTCCCGGTTCCATTCAGCCACTCTAGCGTTGTGATCTGCATTCCATGTTTCCGTGAGACGGGCTACGACTTGTTCTCTGGTTTGGTTTGTAGCGGCTTCGAGGTCTGTGCGAATTCCTGCGTACAGGTTGCCGGCGAAATCTGGTACCATCTCGAGGTTTGGATCGACGACTAAAGCCATTTGTTTGTAAATTAGGGATAATAAGAGATAATAAGGTTGTATAGTTTTTTTTTTAAGGGGTTTCTGGTGTGGAAAGAAATGAAAGCAAGCAGAGTGAGCTGTGCAGCGACGAACACTGATGGCGGCACAGAAGCAAGAAGTTCAGTGCCGCATCTCTTGTTCGCTCGAAGACCTTACTCTATTTTTTTCACTCGTACCTCGTTACATAATAGAGTGCCAAATTCCACGTAATATGTCCACGGTTGCCAATATGCAAAATGTTCATAACAATTCAACGTCGTGCTCAATCGATATCGAGAAAATTCATGCATATACAGATCACCTATAAATGATGTTTTGTGCAAGTAGAATGAAAAAAAAATATTAGATGTTGCAGTTGCGAGAGGCAAAATAGTGGTTATTTGCAACCTTTGTCCCACATAAATCACCCAGATCCCAAAGATCCTGCCAAAGTACTCATAAAAAATTTACCTGGAACATAATGAACACCTTATAGGGATGTTAGAATACCAATGCGATAATGTTTACTCGTCTGTGCTGAGGTGCGACAGTGGTAGAATCAATGACAAGTACAAAAGCGTGACACCAGACAGGGGTGATGTACAAGAAATTCAATCTCCGCCTCCGCACTTTGACGATGTTGAGGACTGCGGAGAGTAAAAGTCGACTGAGCCGCTGCTGTGCCGAGGCGTGACAGGACGTGACTGAATTGTGCAGATTAGAGGGGAGACCCTGAGTTTTATCGGGTTTGTTCCGCTACTACACCACAAAATCCTAAAAATCAGTAAAAATCAGGTCCATGTAGAGGAGCTATGAATCTATGACAGGGCAAATTTCTGAAAGAAAATGTGATGTGGTTGAGGAGCTACAAAAGATTTGCTGAAAATTTTGCACATTACGTGGAATGATAGTAAACAGACATGACAATGGATCGATATCCGGACTCCGATTAAGATCCAGCTGTCAAAATATAACCTCGACCTGGCCGTCCTTGTCGATTGAGAACACGATGGAGCGGTTTATCCGCGACTATGTGCCTGCGTATCGCGAGCAAGGCTAAAAGTGGTGAAGAGCCCACGCTACGACATTGAAAGCCCGAAGGACACTCCATAGCTGACTAAGCTGCGGTACTATGCTCTGCTCCTACCCCTGGTGTCCCCCACTCCAACGACTTACCTTCACTATGGACACAGGCCAGACATCTGAAACACAGTTATTGCCGCATTGTAAGGTGAGTAGGATATTGACTTTTAAGCAGTCCACTGATCCTGCTCCTCCTGCACCATAACTGGATCACGGCCCGAGGCAGTGAAAAGATCTCAGTTGAAGGCAATCACGCGTACGGTTGAACCGTGACCCGTTGTTTCCTGAATACAAAGTCAGGGCATCAGGCTGCATTGACCCCTTGTTCAAGTTGTTTTCTTCATTTACACGCGTAATGATTAGACTGATAGTTGCATGAAAGCGTAGGTCGCCTACAGGGGACTCGGTATACGGTACCCCAAGGTATGCCCCCATATTTGGGTACGTCTACCTCTGCAAGCATGGGTGTTTAGTCACTAGTGAATCTCGATATATAACTAGAGCAAGTCTGGTGATAAGTCGAGTTCAAACTTTAAAGATTATCTCCAGGATACCGAGGATAGTGTTACCCCGTCTTGCATGGTACATTAAGATATGTGCCAAGACGGGGTCCGCGGTAACGAAGAAGTTGATAAGGCGGCAAAGCTAGCCACAGAGAGTCAGTGTTAACAACCACATTGCAGGATTCCCAACCACCTCTCACATCATCTCCGCGGACCACCGAGACGTAATATCATATGGCGGAGATCGCCCATCATCCGCTCGTTTCGTCAAACTCAGCTCATTCCCGAAGTTTGAAACTCACCGCACTTTCTATCATTGAACCTTTGCGATGCTCGCAACATCAACAAACACTCGCACCAATCAGGAAAGTTGCCTCCCCCTCATTGTCCCCAATCCGGAGGGGCAGTGTGTCATCCCCGTTCGGCTGCTTTGCGCCACGCACTGCATAACACCTACTCGCCCTAGGACAGACTTGGTTCATGGGGAAATGACAGTCATGCCATGCTCACCGTATCAAGGACTTCAACAAACCGAGACCCACAACCTTCCTTCTCCAAATTTAACTGGCTGGACAATGACATCATATATACACCAGGATAGAATTAATGGAAGGCTTAGCTTGCTGTAATGTACGAACACATTAAAAATGAACGTGCCAAATCAGTGAGATAGTTACAATACTCGAATCAACCGCATCGCACGGGACAGCTGCAGTCATGAATCAGTCAATGAGCCTGTGTACCGAGATGGGAAAAGTATGCTGGAAAAATGGATGCATCATTAACGAAGGAGGACCACTTGTCTTCCAACATCAGCTCCCCTTGCTGTCCTTGTTGGGGAATGTAAACCGGGGGAACTTGGAGCGAGGGAGCGTATGGAGAACGAGAGTATAATGACCCAGAAATCTCCCGGTGAAAAAATTCCAGCTCAGGCAGCCCGACCGCCTCATCCCCAAGTGTATGGTTCCGAACATCGAGGATGTTCATAAGATGCGAATGATAATCATGTTGTTGGCTTGGAGGATTATTCTGAGTCGCTGTAGAACTCGCGAGCTGGATTGGATGTTGGGGCCACGAAGCTTGCTTGGAAGGTTTTGTTACTAATTGTGTCCGACCACCGAACACATCTAATTCGTCAGGTTCATCCTCTGACTCAGAAGGCCTTGAAGACGGTTTGTGGCTGGCGCGTTGAACTTGAAGGGGATCTAGCCTCGCATGGACCGCTTTTCGACGAAGCCGCAGTAAGATTGGCTGCGAAGGCATGATAGTGAGCTGTGGTAACTGACAGATACCCTAACTCGATGCTCACCAGCGCCGTCTTGGCACGGCTACAGGTCTGCGCCGCATCGCGAAACAATGAGCACGCCTTTTCCAGATGTTCAAATGGGTCCGGGTCCAATTGCATGCTGAGTCTTCGGATGGCGACGGTGCCGACGACAACCTCAGCAAATTATTGTCAGCACAACCCGTCAAATGAGACATAGAATCGCATACCGCTGCTGAGAATGCAAAGGACCATATTCGCCACACTCGGGAACATAACACGGGCTGCAGCTTGAAATTCTCGATAGTTATTTGGATCAGTGTACTGGCACTTTGGTAGGTGACCATGAATGATCGGCCTACAGGACTTCTGATTGGATCTGAAGGAAATTCACTCATGGCCTGTGCAAAGAAACCTCTGTGCAAGAACAGGAGCGCTTCACACTTCAAGTCAGTCGATATGAATGCGTGAAAGCTCCGCGACACGCACTGAGCTCTTTGTAACCTGATCGCCCAAAAGAGCGCCTCTCGTTGGTCGCATGGTCGAAATGACTCGAATTCGGTAATATAGGCACAGAAAATTCCCGTATTTTGCGGTCCAACTCGAGGACGGTTTGGTAATTAGGTGGCTTTACAGCCTGAGTGACTTCAATGATCGGTGCTAAACACTCTATTGAGAAACGAGAACTCCAGTTGCCAACTTTGCGATGCATTAGAGCTCTTCTCCATGCAGTTATGTGGCGAAATGACCTTACATGCAATGGGGAGGTCTCCTGACCGGTACGTAGCCTCGTCAAAGTCACTCGGGATCCTGCAGTCGACGACAGCTGGCATAATCGCGGGAGGGCGCCCAGTAACCAGGCTTTGCCAGAGATTTTGGGAAAAGAGAGTCCAGAAATATGAGCGGCGTTCGTATGCCTCTCTCCCCGCAAAACCCCATCGTGAAGGATCCTTATCTACATGGCGACATTAGCCACGTAGCAATGGTTGCCTTGCGACATAACATACGGAACCCGATCTGATGATGCTCGTCAGAGGTCCGCCTGACGATTGTAATACACATAGCTCGAAACTGACCTGAAGTGCGGCTTGGCTAGCAAGGTTGAGAAGGGAATAATATAGCTCCGCGTTGCTCTCGATGCCGCTCATGCCGTAGTACATACTCATAAGATGCAATACCTTGATTGTGACCACAGATCGCTCCGAAAATACAGATTGCAAACACATGGCGGCACGCGCCACTCTTTGATAGTGACGAGCTTCCGCATTATACGGGGGAAGGGCGGGATCAACCAAAGCTCCGAGTGCAAGTACGCTGAATAGCATGGCCAGGTCGTGTGGACCATAACGTGGTCGCTCCAATGATGTTATCCCCGGTCTGTATATCAATGGAATGAGATGGTCAATAATTTGCTGTCGCGAAACTACTTGGAACATCCATGAGAGAGACTTTAGGAAAGTCTCACATAACGAAACAGTGTGCTGGATGTCAGGTAGGTAGTATTCTATCATCTCTAGGATGTGTTCCCTAGGGAGCCCTGAGGGGGCGAACGGGAAAGCCTGGTCAAGGGCTCTGAGGAGAGGTGGCAGGTAATCAGCCTCGTTTTCTTGGATCTCGGCGGACGGCGACGGCGTTTCAGGGATAACTCGTTTCTCGGCCTGTGAGTCATCATTGGCCAGGTGCTCTAGAAGAGCGAATAAAACAAACACACCAGCAATAAACTCTGAGGCTTAAGTAAGTGTCTTTGCGTGTCATGGTAAACGTCTGGTCCGCACCTCAGAACCTCCTGAAGGTCCGAAGAAACAAGCAGTACCAGATTGTGGATCGCCGTCAAGGTACAAAGAACCTAAGGCATCCATCAGACCATGTAGGTTGGATTCTGCCGTCGTAGGTGCTGTGTTGACGCTGCTCTCGCTATCAGCCTCTTCGTTTGACCATGTTTTGGCTAGCAATGGGTGTGGCTGAGTGGAAGTATTGACCTGCAGGATCGCAAGAGCGTCCTCAAGAGAGTGCATTCGCTCTTCCAGTTTGGCGGCCTTGAGACGCAAATATTCTTCAGCAACACCGACGAAGCTGATGAGGGAAATGCCATATTCAGACTTGGTGCACCTGTGCATGTGGCGGCACCATGCTTACCGGCTACCCTTTCCTGGAGGCATCGTGCCTGTGCGCCATTCGTATGGAAGATTCGAATGTTCGACGTCATGAATGAATTCTTACCATTAGGGCAAAGCATGCTGCATCCTCTTTTGACGCAAGTAGAGCACGGCACTGTGGGTACGATCAGTCCGATGTCCAGGACCACTTTAAAGTAGAAGATTTACCTTGCCTGTCACATCGGGCTTTCAGTCTGATGGGTGATCATGATATGTAAATATCCCAACAAAGAGATAAATGTGATGAAAAACAGACCTACGACATTCTGCGCATGCGATCTCCCCTCTTGTTCGTTGTCTTTCCTTGTTGCTGCTCATCACAGAGGAATTGAAACCAACGTCGGAGTTTTGACCAGAACTAGTACCCTATAATATGATCGCGGTTTAAATCATTAGGATCCTCGGACTAGCAATATTAATAATATGATCAGTCTCTTGGCAAATTCAAAACGATGACCTGAGATCGAATATTGCTATTGAGTTCATGGGCGCTGCACTGCAAAATATTATGGCATGAAGGGATAGAGTTCGTGTCTTATACTTATCATGATACCTTCAGGTATTGTTCGGCAGATCATTTTAGCATCCACAATGAAAGTTTCTTCCACACCACTAGCTGTGCTTCAATGGTGGACTTGTAGTGAGATCGGTGTACACTTCCTATGAGGATCTGGTACGATTAGTAGGACGTTGGCGTGAACCCTGAGCTCGAGTTAGTGCTAACTTGTCGTAGCGTAGCAAATGATGACGCTATGACTCAGCTAGTAGGCCACGTGCGGTAATTACCGAACTTCCAAGAAGTTTGCATGATGGTCCTCATGGACAGCCTCCCCTGCGTTCCACTTTCTTTGCTGGCACCATCAGATTGGTGACCATCCCCATGCAGGTTACAGGCACTCGGAAGTCGGTACAGATTGAAGTCACTGCCTCCTTTACGGATCCCTGGTGCTATATTGAGAATGTGAC
The DNA here is from genome assembly GCA_003313855.1 of Suillus sp. MG131. Classification (NCBI taxonomy): domain Eukaryota; kingdom Fungi; phylum Basidiomycota; class Agaricomycetes; order Boletales; family Suillaceae; genus Suillus; species Suillus sp. MG131. The sequence continues at coordinate 18,032 of QLOO01003545.1, read as the reverse complement.
CACGCATAACCCACGAGCCTCGGTCTGATATCGCCTTCAACCTAACCCCTTATGACAACTAATCATGACTTCAAGCTCTTACCGCTAAGACTCTGAAGAGTATAGGACCCAAGTCGGCAGAACATGTTCGTTGCTTGCTGATTATGTCGCTCGCGGAAATGTTCATTGACCCATTCACAGTTACTGAGCTATGAATTATTAGTATGAAACAGCGTAGCGCCACCTGCCATAGGGAACGTTTGCGCGACGCGCGTTCTTCCGGCGGTCGTTGTGCCACTGGTTCTGCGCTTATGATTACTTACTCAATGTAATTTTGAGGTCGTCGTCGCTATGCCGCATCTAGTACAAAGTCGAGGGCGCTTGAAGTCAAAGTTCAAAGACGTTGATGTTTTTGGACTTCAATTATTACACAACTTACTCAAGCGAGCTCAAAGTCCGACCTCCACGGGCCAAAGGTAGCCCTGTGCATAAAGACCAATTGGTGATCGATTGATCACAGATGTAGGACATGTTCAATTTTTAAGGTCTCGCCGGATTTAACATACCAATCCCTGCAAGACTAGAAGGATGTTTTTTTAAATTCAATTTTCTGTCTTTGAGAGTGTAACTCTATCAGAAGGATGTTTTGCGGTGCAATCCTGCCTTCCACGGCCACGTCCATTACGACTGTGCTCTCGTGGACACGCGCGCCGTCACCTGCGCGTACTTGAACGAACCATGGCGCAGTTCACATTGCACTTGTTCATTCTTACAAGCAGTTGGCGTGGACTATTTTGTCAAGATATGACTAGGACTCTCCAGATCTCGTACGTACTCATCCATTTATTTTACATACGCAATCACTCCTCGTTAATTACACGCTTCGTACTAGTATGTTCACCTTTGATTATCCATTCAATCAGTGTACTGATTAATTCCTCTCCCGTCAAATAGTCTCCCTCAGTTTCTTGATCCAAGACTGAGTCCCGGTAATGATGAAATACCTTCTGCGAGGTGCCCACATGATTAAAGTATTTTGACACAAAGGATGGGTCTGAATACCCTGAGGATACTATTGACGGAAATGTGTTTATAAGGGCAGGGCATTGACGTATTTCTTTATTGCATAAAATATCCACGAGGTCCTGATCATGCCTGTGATGACCTGATTCCTTCGTGTCTTTTGGATGCGCTTGGTCAGGGTTCCGCCAGGCCTGATGCAGTAAAAGGGATTTTTGGTTTTTCCGACATGTAGTATTGGGTCAACTTATCTCCGTGGATTTGAACGATTACACCGTGCTCACCGTATCAAGGACTTCAGCAGACCGAGACCCACGACCTTCCTTCTCCTTCTCCAACTGGCTGGACACTGACATCATATATACATAATGATTGAAGTAATGGAAGGCTTAGCTTGCTGTAATGTACGAGCACATTAAAAATGAACAGTGAGATAGTTACAATACTCGAATCAACCGCATCGCACGGGACATGCGCAGTCATGAGTCGGTCAACGAGCTTGTGGACTGACATGGGAAAAGTATCCTGGAAAAAGGGACGCATCATTCACGAAGGAGGACCACCTGTCTTCCAACATTAAATCCCCTTGCTGTCCCTGTTGGGGAACGTAAAGCGAGGGGGCGCATGGAGAACGAGAGTATAATGGCCCAGGAACTTCCCGGTTAAAAAATTCCAACTCAGGCAGCCCGACAGCCCCTTCCCCAAGTGCATAGTCCTGAACCTCAGGGATACTCATAAGCTGCGACTGATCACTGTTACGTTGGTCTGGGGGGTTGTTTTGACTCGCGGTGGAACTCGCAAGCTGGATTGGATGTCGGGGAGACCACGAAACTTGCTTGGAATGTTTTGTTACTAGTTGTGTTCGACCACCAAACACATCTAATTCGTCAGGCTCATCCTCTGACTCAGATGTCATTGAAGACGGTTTGTGGCTGGCGCGTTGAACTTGAAGGGGATCTAGCCTCGCATGGACCGCTTTTTGACGAAGCCGCAGTAAGATTGGCTGCGAAGGCATGATAGTGAGCTCTGATGACTAACAGACACCTTGCTCGAAACTCACCAGCGCCACTTTGGCACGGCTACAGGTCTGCGCCGCATCGCGAAACAATGAGCACGCCTTTTCCAGATGCTCAAATGGATCCGGGTCCAGCTGTATGCCGAGTCTTCGGATGGCGACGGTGCCAATGACAACCTTGATAGATCATTGTCAGCACAACCCGCCAAATGAGACAGAATCGCATACCGCTGCTGAGAATGCAAAGGACCATATTCGCCACACTCGGGAACATAACGCGGGCTGCAGCTTAAACTGGTCGATAGTAATTTGGATCAGTGTACTGGCACTTTGGTAGGTGACCATGAATGATCGGCCTACAGGACTTCTGATTGGATCTGAAGGGAAGTCACTCATGGCCTGTGCAAAGAAACCTCTGTGCAAGAACAGGAGTGCTTCACACTTCAAGTCAGTCGATATGAATGCGGGAAAGCACCGCGACACGCACTGAGTTCTTTATAACCTGATCGACTAAAGGAGCGCATCTCCATGGTCGCATGGTCGAAATGACTCGAATGACTCGAATCCGGTAATACAGGCACGGAAAATTCCCGTATTTTGCGGTCCAACTCGAGGACGGTTTGGTAATTAGGTGGCTTTACAGCCTGAGTGACTTCAATAATCGGTGCTAGACACTCCATTGTGAAGTGAGAACTCCAGTTGCCAACTTTGCGATGCATTAGAGCTCTTCTCCATGAAGTTATGTGGCGAAACAACCTTACATGCAATAGGGAGGTCTCCCGACCGATACATAGCCTCGTCAAAGTCACTCGGGATCCTGCAGTCGACGACAGCTGGCATAATCGCGGGAGGACGTCCAGTAGCCAGGCTTTGCCAGAGAGTCTGGGAAAAGAGAGCCCAGAAATATGAGCGGCGTTCATAGGCTTCTCTCCCCTCAAAACCCCATCGTGAAGGATCCTTATCTACACGATAATGGCGACATTAGCCACGTGTCAACGGTTGCCTTGCGACACAACATACGGAACCCAATCTAACGATGCTTGTCAGAGTTCCGTCTGATTGTGATACATGTAGCTCGAAACTGACCTGGAGTGCGGCTTGGCTAGCAATGTTGAGAAGGGAATAACACTGCTCTGCGTTGCTCTCGATGCCGCTCATGCCGTAGTACATACTCATAAGATGCAATACCTTGATTGTGACCACAGATCGCTCCGAAAATACAGATTGCAGACACATGGCGGCACGCGCCACTCTTTGATAGTGACGAGCTTCCGCATTATACGGGGGAAGGGCGGGATCAACCAAAGCTCCGAGTGCAAGTACGCTGAATAGCATGGCCAGGTCGTGTGGACCATAACGTGGTCGCTCCAATGGTGTTATCCCCTGTCTGTATATCAATGGGATGAGATGGTCAATAATTTGCTGTCGCGAAACTATTTGGAACATCCATGAGAGAGACTTTAGGAAAGTCTCACATAACGAAACAGTGCGTTGGATTTCTGGTAGGTAGGATTCTATCATCTCTAGGATGTGTTCCCTAGGGAGCCCTGCGGGGGTGAACGGGAAAGCCTTGTTAAGGTTGCTGATGTGAGATGGTAGATAATCAGCCTCGTTTTCTCGTGTTTCGGCCGACGGCGACGGCGTTTCAGGGATAACTCGTGTTTCGGCCTGTGCGGTCATCATTGGCCAGGTGCTCTGGAAGAGCGAATAAAACAAACCAGTAGTAAACTCTGAGGCTCAGGTAAGTATTTTTGCGTGTCATGGTAAACGTCTGATCCGCACCTCAGAACCTCCTGAAGGTCCGAAGAAACAAGCAGTACCAGATTGTGGATCTCCATCAAGGTGCAAAGAGCCTAAGGTATCTATCAGACCATGTAAGTTGAATTCTGCCGTCGTAGGTGTTGTGTCGACGCTGCTCCCGCAATCAGCCTCTTCGTTTGACCAAACTTTGGCTAGCAATGGGTGTGGCTGAGTGGAAGTATTGACCTGCAGGATTGCAAGGGCGTCCTCAAGAGAGCGCATTCGCTCCTCTAGCTTGGCGGCCTTGTGACGTAGATATTCTTCAGCAACACCGACGAAGCTGACGGTGGAAATACCATCTTCAAACTTGGTGCACCTGTGCATGTGGCGGCACCATGCTTACCGGCTACCTTTTCCTGGAGGCATCGTGCCTATGCGCCATTCGTATGGAGGATTCGAATGTTCGACGTCATGAATGAATTCTTACCATTAGGGCAAAGCATGCTGCATCCTCTTTTGACGCAAGTAGAGCATGGCACTGTGGGTACGATCAGTCCGATGTCCAGGACCACGTTAAAGTAGAAGATTTACCTTGCCTGTCACATCGGGCTTTCAGTCTGATGGGGAGTAAACATCCCAACAAAGAGATAAATATGATGGAAAACAGACCTACGACATTCTGCGCACGCGATCTCCCCTCTTGTTCGTTGTCTTTCCTTGCTGCTGCTCATCACAGGAAATTTGGAAATCAACGTCGGAATTTTGATTATGTAGCACGTAGTACCCTATTGAATGCTGCGGTTTAAATGGGGTCCGGATGCAGAGTAAATAACAGGATCGGTTCCTTGAAGGTGGCAAATTCAAACCGGCGACCTGAATTCGAAGATTGCTATTGAGTTTCTGGGTATCGTTACTGCGAATTATTATGGCATAAAGGGATCATAGTTCGTATCCCATGATGCCCTTCAGATAGCGACTTGCTCGGCAAATCATTTCAGCAACCATGATAAAAGTTTCCAGTGAGATCCGGCGTATACCTGCTATCAAGATCTGTCCCAACATCAGTATGATACGATTGTACTAACAGGATCTTGCCGTCTAACAACCCTCTCAGTATGTAGTGCAGCAAATGATGTGACGGTGTTACTCAGCTAGTAGTATTTAAAATTAAGTGGTCTCGGTTATTACCGACAAAACACGCATGGTCCTCATGTGGGCAAGAATAGAACCTCCGCCTTCCACTCTCTTTGCTGGCACTATCGGATTGGTGAGTGCTACCGACGGAGGTTACAGGCACCCAGTAAGATTGAAGCTGCCTCCTATGTGGATCCATAGTGCCTTATTGAGAATGCGACCATGCACGAGGGTCTGATATCCCTCATATCTGATACCGCCTCCAACGAGTATGGAGCAGCCCTGAAAGTAGATCGGCTCCCAACAGGGTGGATTCCCTGAACGCATCAGTAGCAATGACCCCAACCACTGCCTTCGCGCATACCATTCCTCGCTATCCTGCCACGTTCGCGGCATTCCCATCGCCGAACTAACTGCACCAAATTCTGCCCTCAACCCCTCCGCGCGCTTCCGCCTACGGACATGAGCACCGACGGACGGACCTAGATCATCGGAGTCACCGCGTCGACGCTTACAGTTGAGCGCATTTCCTGTGGAAGCGCTATCCCACACCGCTTTTTGCCTTCTTTATCCTATCTTCCTCATGTCTGCCACCTTCTCCCAGATATGATGGAATTTAATTATGAGCCAACTTGAATTCCCGTGGCTTTGGTTCGCTGGGTGAGATGAGGATGTAATATAAAATTATGACAGGAACATGTATGTAAACATTGATATATAGTAGGGTAGCAAGAGTAGTCAGCCAGGGGAAAATGAAGACACCGAGATGCAGTAGAAAAGAATGTGAAGGCCGCGCCAATAGTGGTAAGAGGACTGATGGGACGAGGCGATGAGGGAGGGGATACCGACCGCGAGCATAATGGGGAGCTTGCGCTGGGGTCTTCATCCGCTGTTCTGGAAAAAAATCAAGCAGCGGCAATGGCATAGCTAGGCTGTAGGTCGGAGGAAGGAGCGGGAGCGGTTATGGGCAAGAGATGACGGTGTTCACGGGTACTGGTATCGGGAAAAAAGGAAGAGGATGCTGCGCTCGCCGGCGCGCCGCGTAAAGACTTGACGAGTAAGACAACGAAGACGATAAATTAATAATACATACTTTTCTCCGATGCAGTTTACGGGGTCCGACCTTTACTAAATAACGTTGGTTGAATGAAAATGGTTTTACGATGGTTGAATTTCCAATTTGACTGTGTGTTTGGGTACGGACCAATAAACGTGCATAGAGACCACACTGTTGTTGATTTACAAATCCACATCGGAACTTCTGGACTGCCGAGCATAGCTTACGATAAGCTGTGAGGCGTTGACCATGAATTGATTTGAGTGACAGCAAGTCAGGGAAATTATATTATCTCGGTGGTTCAAGATTGGCAGGGCGAGTAATCATCTATTCTATCGAATGGTGTCACAGTATGGCTAGGAAAGATATCAAGGCAGTTCACATCTCATTCGATTAGTAGAAGACAATCTCATGTTCGTGCGCGGGAAAGTCCAGAATTGGCAGTAAACTAGTCTAGACGCCAGTCCGTTCAGGCCAGCGCTTACCTTGCCGACTGACAAAAATACATGTTCAAAGCTCGTGCAAAACTTTGTGAGGAATTTGCAATTTTAAGGACCGACCGAGGTCTACCAGGTCCGCTGCTCCAGCTGGTTTCCAATGTGAGACGCCAGCAGCTGATTCGAAGGTGTTCTGGGTGTGGCGACTTTATCTGGCATATTACATATCGCTCCTGAAGAACGTTGTAACGAATTTCCAATTTCAGCACCCGAATGAGTGGCCAAGGAGGCTTCACAATACAACAGTTTATAATTCTGCAGGTTCGGTGTCCTGGAGATAGGAGATAAGGATAATGTGATTAGTACACAACTGTTGGAACAATGATTAATTACCGGTCTATATGATATCACAGATGCGTAGATGGTCGATGTCACCTCGTCTACGACACTGTTTATTTCAATAAATCGTCTCGCTGGCGTGAGGACTTTTGAGGAGCATCCTTAAGGTCAACGCAAGGCGATGAGAAAGTAAGCAGTTGCTGTTGCGGCGGCGATGATGGGCAAGGTGATTTGTCTGCTTAAATTGCCGCACCGTGAACAATGATGTATTATCTAGCTTCCATTTCGGAGCTTCAGACACCTTCTCGATCTTCCCTATTAATAATATCTGTAGGGTGAATGCACCTGGGAGGTGATGTTCGCGGGAACATAACCGCAGACAAGCAGCCGTATCATATAGGTTCAAGTGGTCGTATCCACAGCCGAAATGAAAGTAACTGCCTGTGAAGTTGGAGGAATTTGAGTGGGGTTCATTTGCATGAGCGGCGCGGCGTTATGATTGAAACAATGTCATGGTCAATGATGCATGCATGGGTGACTATAATTGTACTCTAGAGAAGATCTAATAAATTGAAGTTGTGCGCTGGCAACGAAATGAATAGTACTCACGATGACTGCCCAGTGAGGGGCGCTCATTGATAATACGTCAGGATCAAACGAAATATGACAGATAATTATCGACGTCAACGACTGAATAACATATCTGCGTTGGAGATGATGATCCGGGTGTTGCTGTGCGGAAGAGCAACGAAATTTCGTACTCCCAGGAAGCGGCTTGTGTGCAGTCGCACCAGGTCATACCCAGTCATGCACCTTGAAAATCGACCAGTGTCACCCAAACGATTCCGAGTATTCGGACTCTTCAATCTCATCTAGCAAGACCCTTGCTGCAGAGTGAGCATACAACTCGTGCGGCGAATTGGCGAAATGGATACTCTCTCAACAACGCGGTACAAAATATGAGGCTTTCATAACCATGGACTGCATACTCTGGGCCGATTGGATAGAACGAAGACAGTCCTGTCTTCTTTATTATGCCGACTGTTTGAAGAATGAGCATTGAATGTCATAGAACAAAAACAAGAGATTTCTTGTGGTTTGTTTCGCTTGGGAGGTGCTAATGTTGTTACTCAGCATGGACATCGAATTATATTGACATTACCATCCAACCGTGGGACGACACTGGTTGGATGAGGGATGCCTTACAGTGGGAAACCGAACACATTCATTCAGCATTACGACCGTGATGGCTGGAAAAACCTAAAACCACGCGGATGTGTACATAAGGCAGCAGTTTAAACGATAAGTAGAAACTTACGAGCTCATGTGAGGATGAATTTATAGCTATGTAGGCCGTGTATTTGGTCAATGCCTTTACCAAGTCCACCTTCCACTGCTAGACCTCACCCTATCTAATCAGATATGGTGCCATAGGCGCTAAATACGCCAGAGGTGAATATTTGGCATGCCGGACGGGAGCAGTATGTATAAGTTACGAGCATGGTAAATGCACGCCAATATATAAGGAGGTAGACGCACCTGGCCGCACCCAGAACAGGGACGAGTCACGACGAGTGGGTTTGACAGGGCTTGACCCGTACCAAATCGTAACGAGCCGGAGCGTACGTCTTGGCGATCGCCACGGAGACTAACTAATAGGCTATTATTTTATTAGTGAGTCCTGATGAATAAATGAGTCTGTTGGATCCGCTGGTAGGAGGGGATCAGATCGTGATGAAGGACAAGGTTAATTGGACCTACGAATCGATGTTCGAGGATCACTAACGTTATTCTGGAAAAGATCTTCGGGAAAGCGGATGGCATGGGGGTTTGGGTGTATTTGTGTTCGCAGCGTGGACCCGTTAAGTCCGTCAAATGTCAGGTCCCTTGGGGTGTCATCTTTTTTCGGATCGGCGGGTACATGCGGAGGCACTTCTTCATTCCTTCATTCCATCGTGTTCCATCGATTATTGCGATTGTTGAGATAGCGTAGAGGATAGCCAGACGTCGTTGGAGACGGTGTTGAGGGTAACGCCACAGCTTGAGATAGGTAGTTAGTGTGACATGTGACAAGGAAGTGTGACTGTACGTTGTGTTGACTGTTGGCTTGTTTTTTCGTGCAAGCAGGCAAGACACGACAACCATTGGCGACCTGTCACCACGCCATTCTAGCTGCCTTTAATTCAAGGCATAACACAAGAGACTTCCAATTTACTACATTAACGCTTCAAGTGGGTCTGTGCGTTGTTCTTTTGCCGAGTTTCGTTCCCTGGGAACAGCTCCGCAGCAGTCGTTCCGAGTTACTTTTGAGTCGCAGGACAGGTTTTTTGTTGGTAAGTGAAATCCATTGGTACAATCAAAAGTAAACGCAGGAGCATGCCCGCGCTTTCCGGCCGGTCAATAAAATCTCATCATATCCATTTTCTCGTTTAGCATTTGTTATCACAGATCTTCGACGCTATCTCTCGATCCGAAATCCTCTAACTTGGTCAGAACCTGTTGTAAAACGTAAGCTCCACCTGCCCACTCTACCATCCCCCAATGTTAACTATCTGTTTCCCTCCAGCACTAACCTCTGGGTCGGGCGCTAACGACCCCAAACTCGTGCGTCTCTCATGCACGCTGTGGTTGGACGCTCTGTCCTCATCATCTAATAACTTAGACGACTCACAATGAACTACCCTCCTCAATTAGCACCGCAACCTGGTTCAACTCAACTAGGTCACAACCAATTCTCCCAACGACCTACCTCCTCGAGCATGTCCTTCGGAATGCCCATGAACACCAACCCCGGCGTCCCCCAAATAAATGGTGCAAACATGCCCATGAATCCCGGCAATAACATGGGTGTACCCATGAACCCAGCTATGTCGATGAATCCACACAACATGGCCATGAACAACATGCCAATGAACATGAACATGAATATGAACATGAACAACATCAATCCATCTTTCCTTGCCGCTTTTCAGAACTCCCAAAATCCACAGAATGGCATGATGGCCAAATTTCCAAACTACCAAGCCTCTCAGCAGTCGATCCCCCCTTCGACGTCTAATCTTGGCTCTACGCAGGGCCAGGGCCAGTCCATATCGCCCTCGCAGCTCATGTCAGCTTCCCCATCACAGCTTATGGCTCAACAATCTCATTCACAAGGCTCTAATTTGACGCTCACTCCTGCGCAGCTCCTTCAGCAGCAGCAAGGCGGAATGAGCCAAGCCTCTATGGGCACTATGCACCCGTCTATGGGTGGAATGGCTGGGATGAACATGGGTGCCGGTGGAATGCAGAATTTGAGTATTGGCAACGCCATGTCCAACATCGGCGGAGGTGCGATGAATATGCCTGCCGGTATGCAGAATATGAGCGGGAACATGGGCATGTCCAATATGATGAGCGGTATGCCAAACCTGAGCAACCCTCAGGTACGCATGACCATGACGCCTCAGCGTTGGGCGCAGATGTCGGCGCAGGAGCGTGCCATCTTCCAGCAGCAACGGCATCAACTTGGCCTAGGTCAACCGCCAAACGCTCCTAATCAGCAACACCACGAGCGGGGTCCAAGCCTGACGCACGACCGCCCACCGAGCCAGCATGGAAGACATGACCGTGCTTCAAGTCAATCCCACGACAGGCAGCCCAGCCAGCAGCCGCAGGATGTCTCTCAAATCACCGACCGCCCCTCATCATCCGCTTCTATTCGCTCCCATCACTCTCATCATAACCTTGACTCTGGCCTGATGCCCCCGCCATCCTCTCGACCAGGTACTTCTGGCGGCGGCATGGGTGTTCCAAACGTTAATCCGCGGATGAACCAGCAATCCATGAATTTGAACCCGCACCTTAACATGATGCCCGGTGCTAACATCAATCCTAACATGAATGCCAGTAGCAACATCAATCCTCACATGAACCAGATCTCGAATATCAACCCTGTGATGAACCCAACTCAGGCCCAGCAGAACAACATGAACTCTGTCATGCACATGAATATGGCGCCGTCGAATATTAATCCCGCGATGAACCAGGTGCAGAATCTGAATCCGCATCTGAATCGCCCTCCGACGAGAGCGGATTCTGCGCATGGACTTGCTGCGTCGCCAAAGCAATCGCCGAGGATGTCGGGAATGATGAATCTTGCTGGTGGCCCTTCTGGAGGCATGTCCGGTAGCATGGGCGGCCAGATCAACCTTGGAATGACAGGCATGCCGAGCGGCGCGATGGGAATGCATGGTGCCCCCATGAGTGGCGCCTCTGGTGGTGGCATGAACATGGGTATGGGCGGCAACATGAACGCAGCAATGGGAACAATGGGCAACACTGGTGTAGGTAGCATGGGGAATGTACCCAACATCGGCAGCATGGGTAATCTTGGCCCGGTGAACATGAATGCCAATACTATTGGCGGTTTAGGAGCCGGCGGCAGTATGCTAGGCGGAGCGGGGGGAGGTCTTATGGGCCCCCCTGTGATTCCTCAATCCATACAGCGGCCAGAAAGAGACCAGATGATGCAGAGAGAGCGCTCGAGTTCGCTCCATGGACGTGAGCAGGTGAGGAATGCATCTCCGTTCTTCACGTATCGTGAACTGACTTGGCAAACGTTTTTTTTACCCGTTAATGTGTTATCGTGCTCCAGAGTATGCCTCCGGCGTCTGCTGCACCATTTATGGGTCAGGGTCTTGATAACCCCGGTGTCCAGGGATTGGGAAATATGGCTGGTGGCATGGGTGGCATGGTTAGGCAGCAATCCCAACCGCCAATAAACACACATCAGCAATCGCCTGCCCGCCAAATACCCCCAGACCATCATTCCCCTATGCCTTTTGTTCGCAAAACTGGGGAGACACCCGCCACACCGGCGCTTTCCGGCACCCCAAACCCCGCTGTAACACACCCAGGCGCAGCTACAGTCCCGAAACTCCCCCCTCATCTTGCAGGGCTCAATCCTGCCGTAACTAAGATTTCGCTCATCCCTTACACCGTACACCCAAAACCCGAAGTAACCACCGATGGCGAAGACGAGAAGGTGCCTGTCGAAGGTGCGACTGATTCCGAAGATGTTGGTGCTTCCTCGCAGGTCAAGGTCGAAGATCCAGTGAAATTGCTGACCCCATCGGAGATCGCCACGTTGAAGGAAATCATGAAGCGTGATGCAGCATACGATGCACTACACCGTACCAAACAAGCACGTATGGCCCAAGAGCTGCGCACGCACGGTCCTGCATCACGAAGCGCCTGGTGGGAACGCGATCATGTTCCAACAATGGGCATGAACCGTAGACCCGAACGTTTCGATGTGAGATATCCAAGAGCACCCAATGCGGACCGGGGCTCAAATATTAATTCGAGGAAGAAGGGTGTGAAGAGAGAAGGCATTAGGATGTGAGTTCTTGCTGGTCTTCTTTTTGTATGGGGGGATTGATGGATTCCCGCGGGTTTAATAGCCCTAGGAAACTTCCTCCTCAACTGGCCAACCGCCCTGAGCAACTCGTGCCGATCAGACTCGAATTCGATGTGGAGCATCATAAGATGCGCGAGACCTTTGTATGGAATCTGAATGGTAGGCCTCTTGCCTAGAGTGGCTTTCCTTGCTGACGTCGTTGTTAAGATCCCGTCATCACTCCCGAGCATTTTGCGCAGACGCTCATCGAGGATTATGCGCTGCCGCAGAGTTACCACGGAGTCATCACTCGAGCGATTCAGGAGCAGCTGAGCGACTTCAAGGCTCACATTGCCAGTGTGGATGGCGACTGGAAACCTCCATTCTCAATGAGGGAGATGGCGACGACGGATGGCTATAAAGCAGACGAAGAAGACGGAAACGACGCGGACGTACGGGAGACAGACGCTGAGGACATCACCGACGACTATAATCGCAAGCTTCTTGAAGATGATGATCTGACCATGGTGAACCGGGGTAGTCTTGACGATGAGGACGTGAAATGGTGGGAATCATGGCGCAAGCGATCACGGCATGAAAGCGCATTTACTCGCAGCATATCCTTGAAAAACCGACGTAAGCGCCGCAGGTTGACCTCGGTCAAGGTCGAGGAAAGCGATGCCTTCGATACTGACAAGGAAATGCCACACACTGCGGATGAGATTGAAGTTGATGAGAAGACGGTGCATGAGGATTTACGGATCTTGATTAAGGTATTTGATTGATTCCCGGTTGCGTTTCGTGAACCAGTGCTAATCTTTCGATCTTAGCTTGACATCATCGTCGGATCTATGAAGCTGGATGATCAGTTTGAATGGGATCTTGAGAATGTGGATGCTTCCCCTGAGCAATTCGCGGACGTGTATGCGAAAGAGTTGGGCCTTGGTGGGGAATTCAAGTGCGTAGGGTTGTATGTCCATGACTTCGTCACTGACCTTTTCTCTAGAACGGCCATCGCGCATTGCATACGTGAACAAGTTCAAATTTATCAAAAGTCGCTGTTCCTAGTTGGCCACCCCTCAGATGGTTCTGCTGTCCAAGACGATGACCTACGCATGTCCTTCCTACCCAGCCTCGCATCCGGCGCTAGAGCAATGGATCAAGTACCATCGTTCACACCACTGCTCAACTACCTCAGCGACGGCGAGATTGAACGCAGTGAGAAGGAGAGGGAGAAGGAACTCACCAAGCGTAGGAAGAGGAATACACGAGGACGTCGAGGTATCGCTTTACCTGATCGGGAGCCTAATCGCACATACCGCACGCCTGCCTTCGGGTTCCCAGAGCTGGATGCTGCAACCCTTGCGTTGGCTGCTGCAAACGCGCCGACTTCGAGACGTGCTGCGGCTGCTGCTGCTTCTCTCACGATTGCCAACATGGTTGCCTCAGAAAATGGCACGAGCGTTATGCCGCTGCAGCTGCCCCCCCAGCAGATCATATCCACTGCTGTCACTGCTGGAAAAGAGAAGAAACCTAAAGGGTTGTTCAAGGCGCCTTCGTATCCTTCTTCCGTGCTTCGGCCTCGTGCTCAGGTCACTGCTCCAACGCCGTCGACAGCGGTTGAATCGACGTCGATGTTGCCTTCATCATTTCTTGATACTGAAGCACCTGCTTCCTCGGTTAGTATCCCTGCCCCTGATTCACGAGCCGTAGCAAAGAAAGCCAAGGAGCTCGAGAGGGAGGCTAAGGAAAAAGAGTTTGTCGATGGACAGCATGCTAATGTGATTAATGGGGTGTGGCACTGCTCCAACTGCGGCTGTCCGGAGAGCGTTGCTATCGGACGAAGAAAGGGTCCTTTAGGCGACAAATCGCAATGTGGCACATGTGGTGCGTTGATACTGTTGACTAATCAATGCACTTATTCCTGACGCTTCATCGTTGTTCAGGCAAATTCTGGCATCGTCACCGCAGACCCCGCCCTGTAACATATAACCAAGATCCCGAATACCATTTGAGCCTAAGGCACGAAACAGAACAGGTTAAAATCGGGGTGAAACGAAAAGGACGAGCGCCGAACTCACAGGTGGCTACTGACGGCCAAGATACGCCTAGTCGACAGAAATCAGACCTCTCCGTCGACATCTCTACTCGATTACCCGTACCGGCTTCCGAAGACGACAGAGCCATGTCGCCAGTATCGACTGCCTCTAGTGATACAGAAGCTCCTCTTGCGCAACGCGTCACAAAAGTCAACGGCGCCAATCACGCAGGACTTGCGTCGTCATCTGGAACACCACCTCCAACGAGCAACGGGATCGCACATCCTAAGTCACCCAGGGAAAGTAGTGCTCCAATTTCAAACGGCTCATACGTGAGCGTTTTCCCTCTGAGACCAGGATCTTATTGATGCTGAATGTTAAGTGAACAGGCCGCTCCGCCATGGCTAACCACAGCAATTCGTTCGCTTCAAGAACAATACCCAGATGACAAGTTCGAAGCAATACTGCGTCGACCTGCCCCGCGTGTTATGCTAGAGTGGAGGATGAAATGTCTGGATTGCCCTGGCAAGGTTCGTCTGCACCACTAGACTTGGACCAACGCAAACTTATTTTTGGCTTACAGCTATATAATTCTGGGCCTGGGGATACGCTGCAGAATTATGAAGTCCACCTTAGAAACCGACAACATCGCTTACGGGTGAACGCTCGTCTGACGCAGGCGCCAGCACCATAATGGACGATGGACGGTTTGCATTGTATTGGCTGGCTTACGCTATTTTAGTATTTTCTTTGTGCCATCTGTTGTGCTCATCTGCTATCTGTATAACGTATATACCTTTGCTTGTAATCGCTATTGGATTACTTCACCCAAGCTAAACCCGCAATGAAGTTCGTCCGCCCGGATCATTACACAATCAAGAGCCCATTTCATCAGAATGAACATGGGGTCTGTGACGGTTCTTTATTTTCTACTCTGATCATGTCTAACCTGATAGTATGGCGACCAGAAGATGATCCAGACATTAGACCCCACTTCAGGAAGGCCAGGTATACAGACCGGATATACCAACGTGATTGAAGCGTCAATCGACGGATTGAGCGGGGAGCTGAGGGCTCTAAGCCTCGATATCCATGGTGATCGTCGCGCTTCCATTTCGCATCAACGCATCCTACGCTCACACATCTTCAAAAGACCATCCCGAGCTGAAGTTCGAAGAAAAGTGTGTTGTATCTCATCATCCCATATGCCATAGCTATTCGCAAGTGTCTAAAAGCATCGTCACAGATATGCCCATGACGCGTTCACTGCGTTCATGAAAAAACATGGTTTCACAGTTACCAAAAATCATCATCTCGAGACTGCATGGGTGGCTACATACATCCATGGACAGGGAGGGCGTGTTTTGGGTATCAACTCTGAAATGGATGCGCTCCCTGGAATTGGACACGCTTGTGGACAGTCTTATTGGAATATCCGGAGTAGCGGTGGCCCTTGCAGCTAAGGCTGCCATGAAGAAGCTGAACATTGATGGAAAGGTCGTTCTGTTGGGTACACCTGGTATGTCTGTCTGCATTCGTGATGTCAACTGCGGAATAACACGGGACAGCCGAGGAGGGTGGCTTTGGCAAGATCGTGCTGTATGAAAAGGGGGCATACGACGAGATGGATGTGTGTCTCATGTTAGTCCTTTACCAGTGGTCCGTATCAGATAAGCAGCATAACCTACTTTGAAGGTGCCATCCTGCACCTGTCCCTCGTCATTCCATTAGTTTGACTAGCTGCTTGGCTCTTTCTTTCATCACTGTGGAATATCAAGGTCATACGTGAGCGTCTTTCATACTCTCCATCAGCTAGTGGGTTCTAATTCTTTACATTAACAATGCGCACGCTGGTTTGAGCCCTTGGGAGGGACAAAATGCACTTGATGCGGCTGTGCTAACATATAATAACATCTCTCTTCGTCAGCAGATTAAACCTATTCATCGCGTGCATGGCATCTCTAAAGGAAAGGATTGGGCTCCAAACAGCGAGATTTTCACACACTCCGTAGAAACACATGGAAGATAATATTTGGAAATCAGTCATCCCGGACCAAGCTATAGGTCGATCTCAGGAATCACTAGCTTCAAGCACCCTAGACTTAGACTCGGGTATAGGTGGCTAGTCCGCGCTCCCACGACGTTGGAGATGGAAGACATCAGGCGGCGTGTTACTGCCTGCTTCGAGTCAGTCTTCACTACCAACATGTTCGATTAATCAAACGATATCATCTCTTTTCTTGTTATAGAGCAGCTGCACTCGCATCTGGATGCAAAGTCCAAATTACGGCTACATCGACACTCAACGAAATCACGCAAAACAAAGCACTTGATATGAAATCACGGGGTACGGTGACTTGGTACTAAATGTCATGCCAGGCGATGAGCTTGCTGACGTTGTTCTGAAGCGCTATGGTACCATAGATTATGTATGGGGTATCAAGAGTGCTGCTACTGATTTCGTGAGTGTTTCGCACACCCAGAATGCGGCAGAGCTGATGCGTCGGACCAAAAAAGGGGAATATTTTATACTGTGCGTCTGACCTCCATGACCAGGGGGGACGGGATAGGCGAAATTTGCTAATGAAGTTATTATTCATCAGTGATGCCTGGTCTTCACCCCGGTTTTTGTAAGTAGCACAGGTTCCGAATGAACCATACTAATTGTTTTAAGCCATCCCGACCATTCCAGATGGCGGTAACCATATCCCAGGATTCACAGAAGCTGCACGTTCCGAAATATCCCATGACGCCTGTTTGGTGGTATCGAAGGCACTCGCGGCCGTAGGCATGCGAGTGTTGACTGATGAGGTGTTCCTCCAAAAAGTATGTGTTACGCGCCGTTCAGGTAACTTCGTATTGACTGCACTTTGTAGGTGAAGGACATAGTGAGTGTAACTGCTAACCTTTGATAGGCGCCTTGTATGAACAAAATTTGTCTTTGCCCCACTGAATTACATTGAGTCTGTTCTTTTCGGTTATTCAGCTAACCTCCGATGACAATATATGCATAATCAACTCGTCTTAAAACGGCCCGCGGAGTCCGAGCATGGTCACAAAGTCGCCAGTGGCTTTGATGCAAGTTTAAAGACTTACGCCGTGGCTCAGCCTAGCAGCCATTTACCTCGATAAGTTGGTATCTCTTGTCACTTTTCTGGAGCAACGGCGAAAGCATTGGCCATGGCAGCCTTTGCAGGAGGCGCAGGACAAGGCAGGACTATTTTACTATATGATTTTTCACGTCATTTGCATCTTAGTATCTCCACGACGACATGCTATGAACTATATTTCCTACGGCTATATACTCTTGATTTCTTCATGCAGTGCTGACTAGCGTCGGCGGGTTCCGAATTCCGACTCGGCGCTTTGAATCATTAAACGACTAGTACTTAGTACTGCTACATTAGACGCCCAGACCACAAGGTCTTCTAATCGTGGAAAAGAATCTTGTCCAAAGATGCGACTAGTGCCGGCCTGGGAGTACTAACTTGAATCTCCCTGACTCTCTATCAGTGATTGCCAGCCTGGAATCGACCATCATTTCAACTCCTTGTTTTTGACATGACGATAGTTCAAGCTGCTCATCATATTCTTTGGCGGCCAGAAGATGACTATAAGGTCAAACCGACACTGGAAGAGGGGAGCATTTATCGACCAGACATCCTTGCGGTCATAGATACCGCTATCGATAGTCTTAGTGCCGAACTACGGGAACTAAATCTCGATATTCATGGTGTTTTGCTCACAAGAAACACCGATGTGCTGTACTGATTCAGATACGCAGATCATCCAGAGCTTAAGTATGAAGAAAGGTGCGCCCATACTTCGAATCCAATTTGTGACCAATCAGGCAATCGATCTAATTGTCGGTCGCTCAGATACGCCCACGATG
>QLOO01003512.1:0-17448 GCA_003313855.1 Suillus sp. MG131 | reverse complement strand
GATAAGGCAATGTAGTATGAAAATTTGCGAAGGAAAACGACGAGGTCGATGTACGGAAAAGTATTGCGCATAGCTATGACGGAGAATTTGAAGCAGCAGATGGTATCGGCGTTCTTCGGAAGTCCACTGATCACATAAGACCTCAGGTCTCAAGGCCATTACTAATGCTGTGCAGTGGCTGTGGCTCCAATACTTCCCCTGACTCGGTGCTCTGTTCAAGTCTTTCAAATTAACTATCGCAGCGTGTTGCTCACAAGATCCGAATGCGACAACTGCTTGCAGCTATATATTCATAAGCCCACGTACGCCATTCGACACTCGTGATTATCAGTTCGAAGTGATAATACACTGGATGACGGAAATTTCAGTAATAGCAACGACCACGGGATCAGGAGGCATCGACTAGCTCATGCGTGTCATCATTTCACTACTATCTTTTAAAGATCCTTCCCTCATATCAGGTAAGCACACCCCCTTGGTCCAGCAATTATTATTATTTAACTGACAAAAATAGTTCAATGTGACCTCATGTGTTGGTATTGCCCTGAGACCAACAACACAACTTATCACGTCTGGTACTAAGCAACGCCAGCTTTCTATCATGTGTACGTATGTTTTATCAAATTGTACATAAGGCAACCAGGTTCGGGAGCGGGGGCTTAATCTCATTTTCGGCTTACCTGCAGGTTCTCCTTGTTACTTGCAATGCCCCCCTCGAAGGACGTCAACTCAACCCTCGAACTCAGTAATAATTCTGCAGAGCCCAATTATGTGCTTTTCATCCACGGCGGTGCTCTCACTACCATGACACGAGAGAACTCGACGCACGAGCAACTTGTCACGTACAGGGCTGCACTCTCAGACACCGAGAATAGGCTATGGATGCCGCGGTTGCGACTGTCTCGGTCATGCAAGGTGGGATGTTAACTGTACTGACAGTCTATAGCTGGTCGAGTTTCAACTATGATTTATAGATCACCCATTACTTAGCGCTGGACACGGTGCAGTCTTCAATGTTGCAGGCAAGGTGCGTTTCCTTACCCATATGACTAAGAGCCCCCGTGGACATCGTGCCATTTCCCAACTGGTGTCTTGCCGTTCGGCGACGATATCATGATCTGCACTCCTCTTCTCATTCCATCCCTACCTGTGTGCCCTCTCTAAGTCCCAGATTCGAAATAACCCACCCAATGATCATGTAAGGATCCGCTGACCACCGGGCAGATGTACTATGCGGTTCTACCGTACAATTTCATGCCTTTCGTTTTGATCCTTTTGTGAGCCATTACCGTTGCTAAAGCAGGAGTTGGATCAGGATAAGGCTTCATTTCTATTCTAAGTTGCCCCTTAAGAGTCAAAATTGAGAGGCATCTAATGGGTGCAGGACGATCTGAGTTATCTGCGTCAAATACTGCATCGATCTATCACGTACTTCATCTGAATCCAGCTATACAACAGAAAGACGAATGCGGA
Source organism: Suillus sp. MG131 (assembly GCA_003313855.1). Classification (NCBI taxonomy): domain Eukaryota; kingdom Fungi; phylum Basidiomycota; class Agaricomycetes; order Boletales; family Suillaceae; genus Suillus; species Suillus sp. MG131. Next base: position 15,975 of record QLOO01003512.1, on the reverse strand, counting down.
ATGAAAGCTGCAACAAAGCGGGTGTTATGTTCAATGCCGAGTCAAGTCGGAAGGGAGGTCGAGTTATTCAGATCATCTGTAATTTTTAGTACATCGTAGATGTGCGTTTTCCTTGACAGTTTGAGCACTGGTTGTGCAGATCAAGCACCTAACTCTTCCAATCAAACTGGAGCGACGTACGATCAACAAGAATCCTTGTACAGCGCAGTCTCTTGATCCACGACTAAGAATATTAGGGGTCTATGGTACAATTATTTTTTCCTTCTTGAAACTGACTACTATAATTCGCACTTTTCGTAGCCCATCGCGGGACCGCAGGCAACCGCTTGTATCCCGCAATTCTGCAAAATAAGATTTGACAGAGATCTAATCACAGACTCCCAGTATATCCACCACCCAGCACCCGTTTACTTGTAGATCTGGTCCCGCACCTGCCACGTATTGTCATACCAACCCACTTTCTCGAACACGAGATATTCCACGACAGAATGGGGCTCTGCAGATTTATCCTCTACAAGCTCGCCCTGCTTGGTGAACACCTTGAATTCCTGGAGCAGCGTCAATTTGTATACGATTTACGCGTGCTGGAAGGACACCCACCTGCATAGTCTCAAACTTAACTAGTGCATGTATCACCAGCCGATTGCCACGTTTCGGAGGTTCCTTCGCAACATAAACCTCACCGGAACGGATAGATACAACGGTAGCCCTCGGTGATGTTGCAAGTGGACGGAGTACTAGATTATCATGAATAAAAAAAGTAATAATTCGAAGAGCATAACGTCGATACTTACAGCTTTTCTTTTGGAATAGGGCTGTGTCTGAGACGTCGCCTAACACATTCCATTGCCAAACCTGGCCAGCTTTACGAGTGCGAAGAATCTTGTTCACCTTAGTGGCATGGTCAGCTGTTGTCAGTGCCTTCAAGGTGGCTTCATCCTTGCTATTGACATAATTAATAGAATGGGGGTCAGAGAAAAGTGTACGCACTCAGCTATGGCATGGCCTATGGCTAGATAGTTATCCATTGCAATGCGTCGCATTGGTGCTAACCAGGATGTTGAAGAATGTGAAGTTACGTTGCCCAATTGACGCCATGTGCGTGGTAGGAACAAGTGACTAATTCGAAAATCAAAATCTACTCCCGTAAAAGCTCGGGCTTTAGCGATGGTATACATGCTGCGTGAGGTGCAACGGAGGCTTAGAGAGGCAAAAAAAAATGTATGAAATCATTGGACGCGAACCTGAACGTGTTTTTCAACCAGTTGGAGAAATTGTGCTGTTTCGCATGCCAAAACGCGCCTGGGTTTGTGAAAAGCATACGCAGTGAAGTGTCGCGTGGAATTTCTACGTCTGAATAGGTGATAGACTGAGCTTGAGTGATACTTCTACAAGAAATATACACACCGAGAGTCACTAACTTAGTACCCCACATATCCATGGTTGGAAACAGGTTCGACGTGTTTGCCATGGCCATCATGCTTTCTATCTGTTTGAGATGTGCCTTCGTGTTGTCTGGGGGGAGAGCCTTTTTTGCTTTCTTCTCATTCTTGGTCGCAGATTTCCTTGAGACACTGGGCGAGGTTGTATCAGACGCTTGTCCGCTCGCGGTAGGGGGAGGAGCTGTTCTGGTAGCGGATTTTAAAGCTGAGAAAGAGCGTTGTGAAGAGAACAAGCAGCTCTTCCTCAATTGAGACCGAAAGGGGACACGCGCCACCTGCACCGTCGCCATCACCGTCGCCCCTGTAGCTGGAACTTGTCGCGTAACACAGCGAGCTCGAGCAAAGGTTTTAAATTTGAAGTCAATGTCAATTTCTCAAAAAGGATGTCACCGGAATACATGCGTGCGAATAATCTCGGCAGCCGGGGACGCGTGTGCTCGGAAGACGGATATAAAAGGTGCTGTTCGCCGGTCAAAAATTCCATCCAGTTCTACCCGAAGCGTCTTTGCTCTGAACCTCAATCAATCATCATGCCTGTAAGTCTCCACTGTTTTTTTTTTCTTTTGCTGCGGGCTCAATTGTTTTCTCCTCATAGCGCTCTTCGCGCTCCTCTCGTCCAGCTGCTAAGCCTGCAGCCCCCCAGCAGTCTCGCGGTGCTCATACGGCCGCGATGCCTCCTGCTGCAGCCCACGGTAACCCAGCCCACGCCCCCGCACCACCTGTCCCTGCTCAGACGTCTAGCGGCCCCGGGTTAATGGCGCAGATGGCTGCCACTGCCGGTTCCGTCGCTGTTGGATCTACCATCGGTCATGGTATCTCCTCTATGCTGTTTGGCTCCAGCTCATCTGCAGCACCCGTGGAATCGGCAGCGCCTGTACAACAGCAACAAGCATACCAGACAACTGGCGCCGCTTGTGAAGTTCAAGCTAAGGAGTTTACCAAGTGCTTGGACAAGGCAGACCTGCAAAGTTGTTCATGGTACCTTGACCAGTTGAAGGCCGTACGCATCCATTTAATTGCATGGAGTTCTGTAACTGACTGTGTTCTCAGTGCCAAGCTGCCGCTGCTCCCTATTAATTTAGCGGAATTTGACGGTATATACTTTGGGCGAATACTGGTACATGTTACTTGCCCTTCGTCTCATCCTACGCAATCAGACATCCTAGTGAATGAATCGACGCATTCAGATTCAACAGAATGATAAACATAATTCAACATTTGAGATAATGGAGATGAATCGTCACGTTACCGTCAGTACCCTCTTGCTGTCAATCCTCTGCATGTATCCGTTCAAAAAACATAAACTATGCACATTCTAATTTGTATCGACGAAAATGACATTCTCCAGTGTCGTACACCCAGTGATTCACCTTTGTACTTTGTAATCATACTCCTGCCAGGTTCTTCAGCATCGCAAATTCATTCTCGCCCGTTGCCTCACACAACCCATAGAATTGCGACGAGGGGTCGGAAAGCAGGACAGCAGGACTAGAGGGCTTAGTTAACTTTCTAAGCCATATACTTCACAATGACTTACCGGTCAAACTCGATGATTTTGCCTTGGTCGAGGAGCATCACCTGGAAGTCCATGAGTAACGCACAAACCACATGAGCTGGTTTTATTTACCCTATCATAATCGATGACAGTGCGCAGTCGGTGCGCAATGGTAAGAATGGTGCTATTTGCAAATTCTCTATCGAGCATGGTCAATTTCTCGTAACAGGATATCAATGTCGCAAAACGAACTCTCTGATAGTCTTGCCAATAAGCTCGTCAGTTGCGTAGTCAACGCTTAGATTATGTTAACTTGAAATCAAGACTTGCATCATACGATCAACATTACCTCGCTGTTGCCTGCGACGTATCCCTGAGAAATGAAGCGCAAGTCAAGGACAAGAAAACGTACCTCGTCCATGACCAAAACTTTCGATCGCTTCAGGATTGCTCGAGCCATGCATAGAAGCTGCTTCTCGCTAGAATATTCGTGAGTAAGGTGACTTGGTAGCGTTGATAGTGCGCTGACCCCGTAGAGAAGTTCTCCCCTCCTTCCGATACTGGCGACTCTAGATTTCGGAAAACGTTAACATTGACCTCGACACCATCAATTTCGACAACATCATTGGCAGCATCGGATGGAATCAAATGCACGCGTCGGAGAGCCTCAAACTAAAGAACAATCAGTATACTTTTGTGGTCAAGCAATGTAAATGTAAACCGACAATTTCTGAGTCTTCGTACTCGTCGAATACATCCAGCGTGGATCGCACAGTGCCGCTAAGGATGGTAGGGTCCTCTGTTCGGCGTAAGTATATTAATCATCACCTGGCAGAACACGCACGAGGAATGATGGTGAGCTTGCTGCGAAGGTCCGAGAGTCCCATTTTGGAGATGTCCAGATCGTCGATGGTGATGCGGCCCTCTGTTGCCTCCACAAAGCGGAAGAACGAGAGTGCAAGGGTGCTCTTTCCGGAACCCGTGCGACCAAGGATGCCGACCTAAGAATAAAACTCAGTTTCCGACGAAGGAGTCCTCGAATATCTAGTACCTTCTCTCCAGGATGGACCTCGAAGTTCAAGTTGTGAAGAACATCAGGCAACTCAGGCTATGGGAAAGATTATGAGTTGATTAGGCCCCTACTGAAACTGGCTTACCGCATAACGGATGATCAAGTTTTCGCATTTGATAGCACCTTGGTCTGGCCAAGAAGCTGGCGGACGTGGCTCGATGTATTCAGGAGGCTCACGTTTAAGCTCCGAATATTCCTTGACACGTTCCAGGGCGACCTGTTAAAGGTCCATCAATAACACTGCACGTCACACAGTATGCTAAGGTACTACCATGGACTGTTCAAGGCCGACGAACCGTCGCACCTGAGTTCGAGATTAATAAGAAACCTAGACAGACACCAATTTCACTCACTAAGAATAACAACTACAGGTAGCGTCAGCATATCGTTCCATAGTCCATGATAAGCAGGCACATACTGTCCACGTCATGCCTCCAGCAAATGAAAGAGCGAATCCAGCAAGCGCAGCGGAGATGGTCGGGGTGGAAACAGCGATAAGACCTGTCACGCCAACGGTCGTAGCGGACAACAGGTCGAACCGGGCGGAGAGCCAGCGATTGACTAAAGACACCAGTCAATGACAATTACTCTCGACAATCAAACGACCGCTTTGACATACCAGCCCATTGCCAATAGTTCGGGCTTGTATTCTAGTAGGCATCAATTAGATTAAGTGAAAGCAAGTTCTGTTTGGCTCACCGTATCGACGCAACGAAGCATGTCTCGTAAAAACTTTGATGAAGCACCGAAAGCTCGAAGGATAGGCGCTCCGGCAATGGTTTCGCCATATATCGAATAAAGGGGAGATCGTGCCACGGAATCTTAAGGTAACTAAGGTCAATTGACCGCTTGTGAATATGAAGAACACTTACCCAGGCGTCGCATATCTCTAGCAGCTTGTCCGTAGTTCTAGGAACTTGAGCATCCCATCGTATGAGAACATGATAGAAAAGTACCTTTGAAACTGAAAACACATATTCAAGCATCAGCGCTGATGTGATCGGTCGAGAAAAAAGTTGCGAACCATCATAGTAAATGAAGCCCAGGATAATGATAGCAATGAGGAACGGAACACCACCTGCCAAAGTAACAGACACAACCATAACGAAGAAAGACAATCCAAACATGAGACTTCGACCAAAGTGATCCGAAAGTCGACTGTCAATGCCTAGATTGTCACGTGTCATTGTGGAATGAAGAAAGCGCTGTCTCGGAAAACGGACCTTCAAAATCTTTCCCGAATCGATTCAGCAGTCTTCCCCGCGACACAGTATCATGGAACCGAATGTGCGCAAACAACACAGTTTCCAGAAGTTCTATCGCGAGTGATGTAAGTGAATGGTCAAAGGTAACGTCTCGACCTTGACCCACGCTGGTATAAAACGGTCGACGCATGGATAGAGCCGTTATCTAAACGAGAAACTGTTCAGCAGTGTTTCAGGAGAGTAAATGTAGTTTGCATACATAGTACGAAGTATCTGTAGGTCGAAATAAAGACACCTGAAAAATGATGAGCGCCATGCAGTACAAGTCATCTGATTCAAACCTGTGAGAGTGACCTGCAAGGACATGAGTCATGATGAGGGATAATACTGTAAAGCCATGCTTACTGCAGCATAAATGACAATGTAATACACTGGTCCTTTAGCCTCGGCCTCTTCTATGCTCGATCCCGACCACGTCCTACGGAGGGCAATGTCAATCATGCGACGGTAAACTGCTAACATTGTGAACATACTTAAGCCACCAGTTTTCTGCAACAGGACAAAGAGCACCCAACACGAGAATGAACAAGAACCATGCCCAGAACCGGCGAGTGCCACACGACTTCACATAAAGCTCCCAGACATCACGACTGACGCGCCCTACAGCACGTTTCTCGTCTTCCACAAGTTTCCTAGGTGCTTTCCGCTCCACATGTGCTTGTGGCTCATTGACCACGGTGGAGCTCGTTTCGGATATTGGGCCAGGTTCCATATCATCCTGCACGAGCGTGGCAACGGAAGAATCACCTGCAGCTACTGATGGATTTTTCGAAGTGCTTGCCACGCCCTGCTTCTTGCCATCGCTACCCATGGTCTGCACTAATGTCCCCTTCACAGGAGATGTTTCAAAGGCTTCACGTTCACCAGCGAATAGAAGATGACCGTTATCGAGAGCGACAACATATGAAGCACCAGTCAAACAAAGCTGGACATGGTGTGACACAAGGATCACTGTTCGTCCATGCATCAGCTCTCCTGTAATGCACTTGAAGTAGATGTGATGAGCCGTGTGAGCGTCAACTGCACTCGAAGGTTAGCATTTAGAAGCGCGGCACTTAGAATGGACGCACCAGCAGACAGAACGTCGTCGAGCAACAGTATGGATGCTCGGGAGTAAACAGCCCGAGCCAAGGAAACTTGTGAAAAATTCAATATGTGTGGCAAGTCAAATTTCAATTCACTGACCTCGAGCTTTTTGTCCACCTGACAAGTTCACCTGCCAGTGCAAAACCTCGATCAGTATGAATGATGCTAGGTGGCTAAACGTAACATACGCCACGCTCGCCAATTTCGGACTGGTCTCCGTCCTCAAGGATCTTGAGATCGCTTATGAGCGCGCAGATCTAAGAATGCACTCAGCCGAGCTTTTATTAAGCATGAAGTGTGGCCGACCTCTAATGTCTTATGATATCGTTCTTCGTCAAATGGTAGACCGAACAAGATATTGTCTGAAGATTATGATAAGCGTACTTGGAATGGTCCAATGTCCATGACTCACCTTGAATAGAAGCATTTCGCAGCCAGGCAGCCTTAAAGTGCTCTTCAATTCATGACACAACCTACCACTACTGCCACTTACCTGTGGTACATAGGCGCAAACGCCAGGTACTATCCACTCTTCCCGTGTGACCTTCTGATCGGCGAAGGAAGCAAGGGCGTCCGGTGGTGAACGCGGACAAATGACCTGACCAGTGAGAATGTCCGCCTCGCCGAGTAAAGCTGCATTGCCGCGGCATTGAGCAAGATTCCAGAATCCGCTCTATAAGACATACCCAATAATAACAAGGTCTTTCCACTGCCCAGCTTGCCACAAACGAGTGAAAGTTGTCCTTCAGGGAATTTCAGAGCAAGATCAACAAGCATGAACTTATGCCGGGGCGTGGAAGCTGCCGACGAGTCCCCAGAACGATCACGAGGCCACGTGATATTAGCAGATTGAACAGCGACTGTGTTAATGGCTGGCGCAGCCGAGAGCGGAGGGACGGGCGCCACCTCGGTTGTTTGGAGGTATTTCCCAATCCGCTTGAGAGAAACGTGGACCTGAAGCAGATTAATGAAAGTTTCTGGGAGTGCGTTCATCGCAAAACGCATTTCGTTGAAAACTACGCCAGGTTTATTAGCTCAAGTACTATGCAGATCATGCTTGCCTACCCATCATCTAAGAGTAAGTGTTCAATCTGTAAACATAAATTGAACTGAGAAGGAAAGGCTTACAGATGTGAATGCGATAGAGGGAGTCAATGTCTGCTGACGCCAGACTGCGAAGTGCCAGAAAGAAACCAGGGTGACAATAAGAGGAGACGCCTCCCTGAGCCCTGTGTTAGATGAGGCAGAGTAAACTTGCATGAAAAACACACCAGATAGCAGCAAATATAACCTAAATGGCGGACACATTAGGAATCGGGTGGCTCGAGAAGGAAAGTTACATACCTCAATCCTGTAGTTCAACTTTTGGTATTTCAGTTCTCTCTCACGAATTTTCATCACGCGTTTTTCGAAGCTGCGCTCCCATGCCATGAACTGTAAATCTATGAAGGAGTGTTTCAAACAGTAACATGCAAAGAATCATCACCTTCAGCATGCGGATGCCACCCAGTATCTACCAGAGATGTCATTGAATTCATGTCAATAAGTGTTTCACAAGGTAATTACCTCGTTCATGAGCGAGACCCGTTCGTCCCTGGCTTTCATCAAGTTGTCCTGCGTAGTGATAACTATTTTACCTGCCAGGTGATTCAATGGCAAGAAGAGACAGATGACCGCAAGACCAATGAAGGACGAGACACCAAGCATGCTGTAGAGCAACGTCGTCCCTACAACAATTTCGATCGGAGAATCTGAAAGAAATCAGGACTAGAGAAACGGCATGCTCAAAGAATCTCACCCGCAATGGCGAAAAGATGGTAAGAAAACTCGGCGACCCGATCCACATCAGTGGTCATCAAAGTCATGACCTGGGCTTTGCTCGAAAATTCGTTCTCTCCCTCACCCTTCTCTTTGTTTGATTCATCCGCAGTGTTTGATTTTCTATCATTTTTCTCGTCGGATGCGGAGGTACTAGAAGACACGACATCCTTCCGAACCAGCGTTTTTGCGAAAAGCATGGTATTGAGTTGCATCCGCAAGCGCATTTGAATAACGGAAGTTGCGTAGTACCACATTTGAGAGTTGACTACAGCATGTTAATATCGAATTGGACGGTGTTGCACTAAAAAAACTTACGCTGCGTGACAATGATAAGGGATGCAAACTGTCCAAAAGCGTATACCCATCCCCATCCTTTATCGAGGCGGTCAGGATCGTCTTCCAAGTATGCGATGAGTTTGCGAACGAAGAACGGGGACCCAAACCACATAGGAGCAGCAGCGACGGCCAAAATTACTTCTGCACCAAATGCAAGTTTGTTGACGCTGAGAAGGCGCCAAGCAAGGTCCCATCCTGGCTTGAGAGGACGTGCACGAAGATTCGTGCGCATCCTAAAGAACTGATAAGTCGCTCGCATCTTAGCCGGAAGGATCGGCAAGTCGCCAATTTCGACCGAAACAGAACTTCCGAGCTGAATGACACGTGTCACGTAACGGAAAAACAGATAGTCGATCACAGAGGTGCCCGGAAGGCCGCAGACGTTCTCGTATGATTCATTGGTCGTGTCATCGATGGTTTTTTTAGAGTAGATAAGTGAAGGAGAAAAGTGCAACGGTGGTCCACAGGGTGTTGTCGCAATTATCGCAAAAGTCAAGGTATACAATACGGTCATGCTATACCAGAAAGCGAGTAAGGGAGGAAAAGCTTGTAGATCATTGCGTGCCGAGATAGAGTCGGACGAAGGAAGGATTGCTGCGCCGAGGTGAAGGACCGAGGAGAAGAAGGTCAAGGCAGTGATGTGTATCACCGACTCGGAATGACGATCCGTGGTGCATTGGCCAACGGAGCGAACAACTAGAACGCTGACGTAGAGTCCAAACGTAGTCCGAAATATATGTTCTGCAAGCATATTCTGACCATCTGGGTAGGCCGACCAGCCCAGAGAAATGCCCTCAAGCACAAGGATCGCGGCTGAAAGTAAGACAAGTAGTGATTTCCTGTTGCGCATCTGAACTAAGATAAGAACCTTCATCATACGCGGCCTATGATTATCATGATGCTCACTTTGAACCAGAACGCGTCTTCGTCAATTGGCTCTCCATCTATGAAATCTTCCGGTTTGGTCACATTGAAAGGATCATCCTGGTTCACATCGCCAGCCAAACTAGCGTCTTGGGTAGTCGGCAAGCGTACCTTCTGCTGTTGAGACTGGGCGAGAAAAAGCGCGAAGCTACTTATTGCTGTCGCACCGATGAGTGCTTCTGCTATAAGTAACTGGTATGGAGACATGATGCTCCGCGCCTTCGAGAATAGTACGACTTGCGACTTCCAATTGGTGAAGAGAAACGTAAAATTCGGATAGCATGAAATACGGGTCAACTAGTACACATACGCGCCCACAATGTGCTAAGAACGTGACTCAGACTAGCGCTGGCTGCATGAGAAGATTTGACTGCAACCAATGACATATGGTCACGACAAGCTTTCGGAACCGCTCCAGACAGATTCCTCTACTAGGCCATTAAGGCATGCGGTCAACAATATTGTTTAAAGTAGTCAGCGACGCGGTAGCCAAGCTCGAAGTCACCACCATAAACCCTATGCTTCATGAGACTCTTCCTTTCTACCTCAGTACTCTATGATTACGAATGAGAGTGGATTTTGACAGACTCAGATGTATACTTTTGAGCATAACTTGCTATCGCGATGGTTGTTTGTACTTGTTGAATCCTAAAACCTTTTTTAGCAGAACTGGCCACGGTATACTGCATCATGATGTGCAGACTAGACAAGCCGTTCCTTTGAAATGCATATCGTCAATTCATCCTCTGGCACTACTTCCAAGGCGTCCAGAAAAAAAACAAAACTCAAAACTGTGAAACTCGACGCGTCTTCTGAGCCCCCGAACAAGAAACCGAGAACTGTAAGTTTGTCATGATTTGGGGACGTGTCTTTGCCCGGTCTCATACTACGCGTCAAAAACAAGCTAAATCATCCTTGCACTTACTGTCATATCAGTCTGCAAAACCACCCGTTTTTGGTCTGATAGGGTCTGTATCTCGGCCGCAACCACAAGGGCCACCAGTGTCGTCGCAACGACCCTCACTTCTGGAGCCGCAGACCCAAAGGAAGGACGTGAAGGGAAAGGGAAAGCCAGTTTTGCCTCCAGTCAATCAGGATGATGATAGGCTCTGGGTGGACAAGTACGAGCCAACGATCGAGGTCTGCCTTAGTTTATCTCTGTCCGTGCCCAGCTGAATGTCGGTGCGATTGTTCTTGTCGGTATCGCCCATAGGCCGATCTGGCAGTGCACAAACGCAAAGTTGAGGACGTGCGGCGATGGATCTCAGAGGCCTTTGAAGGAGGGCCTACGGGGAAGTTGCGAAAATATCGTGTATGTCCTGTTCTGTTGATTTATTCATGACCTAGTCATATCTCGTGCATCTCTTCACAGCGGATTCTGGTTCTCACTGGGCCTGCTGGTACCGCAAAGACGACTACATTACGTGTCTTAGCTCGAGAAATGGGATTTGAAATCGTCGAATGGCGCAACAGCATGAGCGAACGCGGCTTGAGTACTTTTATCGACGATTCCAAGGATCTTGGCGGTGAGGACCATCGCAATGTGATATCTGTATTGAATCATTAACTCCTCCCTTCCAGATGACTCTCGGATGGATACGGAAGCATTGTTCGACAAATTTCAAGCATTCCTCACGAGAGCTTCCTCGTGTTATAATATTTTCGCGGCAAGTTTTGTAATTGCGTCAACGCAGCCACAAACTCACAGGTTACAACCCATATCACAGCCATCCATGCCATCCCTCCCATCCACTTCCTCGAGCCGCTCTCCCAACCGTCACTTGATCCTTCTGGAGGATCTGCCTAATATTCTGCACCTTCCTACGCAAGCGCGATTTCACGACGCCTTACAGTCGTTCTGTGGCTCTTCTGAGTCCGGGCCCCCGGTTGTGATCATCATATCTGACTCAGGTCTCCGCGGCGAGAATGCTTATAATGATGATGCATGGGACGGTACGGGCGGTGCGCGCTGGTCCAAGAAAGAGACTATAGACATAAGAAGTCTTCTCGGAGCTGATCTTTCTACCAGCCCATATGTTACGCGCATCGCTTTCAACCCTATTGCACCAACACTGATGATCAAGGCCCTCCAGGCGATGCTCGCTAACCATTTCACGTCCACTTCTGGAAAGCCACCAACTAAAGATGTTGTGGAGATGATTGTCGAGTCGTCGAATGGGGATATCAGGAGCGCAGTTATGGCACTGGAGTTTGCATGTGTAGTAACGTTGACCAAGGGCGGTGGGAAGGGAAAGACCCGACGGAATACAGCCGGAAGTGGAGGTGCACGGGCTGTCCTGGAGGCTGTCACGCGAAGAGAGCAGAGTCTAGTGCTATTTCATCTGATGGGAAAGATATTGTATAACAAACGTGAGCACTTGCGCTGTTGCTGTTTTGGTTAAGCTGACAAGATGCAGGCAAGGGAGACCCTCCGGCAACGCATCTCTCCACCAGAGATGCCGCAAAGGAGCGTGAGCTGGATGAAACGCTCCTAGACCCGTTACCTCTGCCAAACTGGCTTTCGGAACATGACCGAAAGGCGAGTCGAGTTTGCCTAGAGGTATGACTTCCATTGAGTGTGATGCTAATGTATACTGAGGTACTTTTACTCGGCTGGCAGACTATTGCATCGGATTCTCCCATTGACTCGTCGCTCTTGGGATTGTACATCCACCAAAATTATACTATGTTCTGTACGGATGTCGATCAATGCGATGGGGTCTGTGAGGGGCTTAGTTGGATTGACTGTGTCGGTGGTGTGAGTATAAGTATCATTCATATCTCTCCCCCCTTGTAATCTCTCCTCAACACAGCACCTCTCGTCCACCACCCCACACGCCTTTCCAACACTTGCATTGTCCACGCTTCATGCTCTCCCGACACCGGTTCCACGAAAAGGGCAGAAGGTGTGCAAGCCCTCATGGTTTGATATGCGCAACAAGGAGCAGGATGCAATGGAAGGCGTAGGCGATGTCACGACTTGGTTAAGACACGGAGGAGCAAGTGACGAGCATGCACCAGGAAAATGGACGCATGCAGACGTTGCGGTTGAGCTAGGTGGCTGGTTGCGAGCTGTTGATCGCGCTGGTATTGCTCAACTGCAGGTCCCACGAGCACACAGACTTTTCTCGTACCTCCCGTGGAGTGCAGGAGGTGTAAGTGGGGATGTCCTCGGAGAGGATGACTGTGGGGAGGTAGATGATGTTGATGGCGAGGGTGATATCAGGGTTTGGGGAACTTTAAGAGATCAAAAGGAGGGAAAGGACTGGTGGTTGGAGAACGATGATATAGAGGAGGCAGAGTAGCACAGAGATGAACTCTGGAGGCTTGGATCTGAGTTGTACATCATGCAATGATATAATCAGCTGCCTTCACAATATTATGATATTCGGATGTCATTAACTTATATCTGATGACGAGTGTTGAGACAAAATATTAGGGTCTCCTTTAGCTGGACTGGCACAGCACTGCAGTACTTCAGGCTCCTAGGCCGCCGCGGCGCTTCATTCGGACACATGAAACTGGCTCTTATTCGAGTCACCCCGATGATCCAGTGTTTGGTGCTTCCCACTGCCCACATGCGCCTGACAATCAGCCTCCCTATTGTCTGAACTTGAACTGGATCCGATTTCGTTCAGGTTTGTTCCGGGATGGCGACGTCGATGCAAGCGGGTGTCGCTGCATTCATCAATACACGCCTTGTACACGATACGAGCGAACGTTCGACACTTCCAGTAGGTATCAATTATCACAGTATCATAGTCCAAAACTTTTTACAACTATGTCACCTCTCAGAACACTACCAGGGACTTCTCTATATCCCATCCCATATTCTGCAGTCCAGGCTTAACGACATGCGATATCATAGCATCAGGCCCACATGCCAGGATGAGCCCATGCTCAGAGTGCCGAGGCATGTGCTCCGACAGTAACACGTCATTGATTCGCCCAACACTGTACGGCCACTCCTCAGGGGCGACACTAAGCGTGTAGTGCAGCTTGAAACGCCTCCTGCCATGCAATACGAAGAGCGCGTCAAGTTCTTCTTTGCAGAGGATATCCTCTTCTGTTTTGTTCGCACTGATCAACCACACCCGGGTCTCGCTTTCGGGATTCTGGAGGATGCTGCGGAGGACCTGGAGGATCGGCGTTATCCCTGCACAATTTCATTTAGTATCGCACATCGATGATGTCGCATTCGAAGTCGTACCGCTTCCGCCGCAAATCATGCCGACTTCCCTGACTGTCTTCTTTATTCCCTTACACGATGCAGTGCCTGGCCCGTCCCAGATGAATAGCCCTAATGGCCCTTTGACTTCCACGCTATCTCCGAGACGTAGTTGATGGAAAGCAGTGGTCATCTTCCCTCCAATGGGGAGTGCCGTGGAAGGAAGATACAGTCTAATGACGAGATCAGTCAAGCTGTGAAAAGCATGTCCTGATAGAGGATATGCACTTGATGAGAAATTCAATGGAGCCTACTGTGCCTTGCTGTGATACCGGAGTATACGCTCTCTGTACCATTTCCCCGGTATCCTGCCGGCGTAGGCGGACGAAAACATGTTGTCCAACTGGCAGACCAAGCAGCTGGTCCCCTTTTGGCAAGGCGAACCGATATAGGTAAGAATCGTGGTTGATCTGCTTAATGTCACACAGGCTGACGCTCTTCCACCTGCTGCGCTCTAAAAAGGCACCATCTGACTGCGTCGTAGTGGGCGTGTCTTTGGTTAAACTGTTTACGAGGGTGCCAATATGGTGCTGCGGAAGGGTCGTAAACCGGTGTTCCGTGGGCAAATCACGAGGACTCACCTCAACTAATTTGTGTTTGCCTTCAGCAGAATGTATGGCGAAGAAGTCTTCAGATGCGTCTTCGCCAGCCACAAGCAATATAGAGTCACCGCCTCCCGGATGGTCCTTCAGAAATGGAGTTCCATCGTAAACCTCGCCGTTGACGACAAACCATGGTTGTTGTCGATCTTGCGCCTTGAACTCTTCCAGAGTGATGTTCCGGTTTATGCCAGGCTTGGTCAAGCAGACCTCATCCGACTGACGCTTTGGGGTACGTGGTGCAAGATCCTGTTCCTTTGCGCCGAAGACAGGTTTGATGATGTCCTCGCCTGTCGCTTTCATCCGCTGATATCCACCATCAGTGTTTTCTGGGACCAGAATTTAAGTTTTACCTCCATCCATCCTCCGTGCGCTGTGCCAGCGAGCGTCGGATGCTCAAATTGCAAGACAATTTTCCCGTCATCGTTAACGGTTCTATGAACGACAACGCGAAACCACCTGCCAGCAACTTGCATCAGAGCCCAGAATATCGTGCTTTGTGAAGACGTACCAGTTGTTCATCATGCCAAGTGCATGCCAATACCTGTTGACACTTGATGTTAATGGGCCCACACGGTACGATCCTGCCTTACATGTCTCTCTGTTGAAACCCAAGACCCTCGTCCATGGCCCTGACCATCAATGCATCACAGTTTGCTAGAACATCATGCGAAACGTCAAATGTCCAAAAGCACCAGCAGCTACACGGGATCTGAACATCTTACATTGTAACAGTGATGCACTCGCTACTCACAATGAAGTATCGCGCTCTGTTACATCAAGAGTTCCATAGACTGGGTCTTGGTGACGCACTCCTCTGAATAGATCTTCGGGATACTCGCTTTTCGATACGGTATTTTAGTCTTTACGAGGTGTTGATTCTGAAGCACGCAGACTTACATGTTCCCCAATGTCCATGTCTCTCCTTGGTCAAGTGAAACCTCAACACGGGTCACCCTGCGGCCTCCGCCTGCATACGCATATCCCCGGATGTGATATGATGTGATTGCGCCATTTTCATTCGGTGTCTTATCGATATAAAGTTTCTCATTATGATCCGGTTTTGCGATAGCGCTATTGACGTTGAGCTCGCTGGAGACTCTTGTTCAACCTGTCATACACAAGAGAGCAAATTAGACTAACTTGATGATATATCTGGAATGTCGCCGGTGGTGAGTACACTTGATTATGAACGTCAGAGCACTCGGACTGACCTTGGGTCATACCACCAGTGCTTCTCAGCGCGGGCTTGGTCAGGCATAACCTGTGTTGGCAGCAATTTGTTGTCCTATGTCACATTAGTGCGATTCATCCTTGAGGATGATGCAATCCACACATACCCAAAAGTGCAACTGCGTGAACAAAATCATCAGTTGGCGCTGATTTGAGTTGGACAAGAACTGGCATACGTGGTGCTGACTTTCACGATCACTTATTTCGATGTGTCTCAGCCACTAAGGGGTATCCAATCGATTACGGGCTCCTTGACATCGGGCAACAACTTACCTTAACAGACCGTCCACCAATCTGACCCGGTACAATGACGCGCACAGGAAAACCATGGTCTGGCTCCAACGGTAGACCGTTCATTGCCCAGGCTGATACAGGAGGTCAGGAGGAATCGGCACACGGTAAGTGATTTGAATTACAAATAAGCATGCCCTTGTCCTTATTGGAAGCCCATGACAGTCGCTGTGATGTCCCGTA
>QLOO01003492.1:0-18197 GCA_003313855.1 Suillus sp. MG131 | reverse complement strand
TGCACATATAACAGAAGCTACGCACACCGAGATATAGGCCAGTCATGAGGGACCAGCGTTGTCCCTGTCCCGAATTACGAAGATCATTGCGCTGTTTTCTTATACGGGACTTTGCTCACCCAGAATAAGTTAACCTACGAAATGAATCTTGATAAGATGGTCGCCCCGGTAATGGCATCAACTTACCTCTTGTCCAAATTCCAGCACTGAGAATACCTGGGACATCAGTGAATTTCTCGACGAGTATTGTGTTGCTAACCCCAATTATATATCACTACAGTAGAAGATGCAACTGCAGCCAGATTGAGACATTAACATCATCGTTCGACATGTTCTCCACGGACCTATAAAATAGCTGCTAACACGATAAAAATTGATTAGAGGCCACCAACTGGGATCGCTTGAAATAAAGGTCATTTTAAAGGAGTTGGTATGAATGGACGGTAATTTGGCGTGTTGCGATGGCGTCCGTGCCATATATACCACGAACGGCAGCATCCAGTGCTCTTATTACCGAAACAAGTATGAGGCAGTGGATATAGTAGCTTCCACTAGGCCACCTCGAGGACCGAACATTTCAATGCCCGCAAAAAGCTAGTCGTGCCATTTGCAATATTGATGCCGTTCTCGAGAGGCTACAATCACGCTTTTATATCAAGCATCGGTGTGGCAACAAGAGCAAGATTGCCTGCTGTCTCGATGATCCCCGCTGTTCGATCTCCATCACCGTCGAGCGATAAAGGTCTTATTACTGTGATCTACTGCGATCGCCATACAGTAGAACAATCAAAAAGGAAAGGAAAGGAAAACAAAAGGTCCAACCAATGGCATACCACTGCCACAAGAACCACACTGCGGCGCCTCCAAGCACTTCAATATCCGAGAGGGGTGAGAACATTGAGACTCGCTGGTGTTTGGGTTGATTTTGAAGTCTAGATACGGCTGCCCAGGACTGATAGGGTGCAAAGAGATGCCGCCATATGATTATTTGGCTGTGAAGATACGCATAAAAATTGGCACACTTCACCGGAAATCATAGATACAGATGAATGTTGCGAAACTATTTGAAACCACAGATCTGACCTAGCACCACAGGGAAACGATAGATTGCTTCTACTATCCCGCTATAGCTTGACGAGGACGTTGGTGGAAAACAAAGGGCGCTGTATTACGAGGTGGCCATAACCAGTTATGTCTTCGATTTTGATGGTAGGTGTGATACGTGCAACCACAGCAGGGTGATGCGCGTGTTGTAGCTGGTAATAGTAATATTGCTGATCCAGAGCGGTGATGGCTTATGTAATGGAGATGAGAAAATGTTTTGCGACCTGAAAGCGTGGGAGTCTGAGCGGCGAACTTCGTCGAGTCTGACTCTCCAAAAACACTACAACCGCCACGAACGTCGACGTGAAGCGACGGATACCGAGGACTTCAGAGACGCGTTGCAGGTTGATGATTACGGCCTAGTACTAATCAATTTCATGGACTGTGGTAGCTATATGATAAGAGGCGAATTCTGACTTGTCTGTTTGGTGCATCCGACCTACTGTGTTTCATTTTTTTTGGCTTTTCTGTTCTCTGGTGTCTTGCTAATAGTTTGGCAGATTTTGGATGAGCCGGTACGCTCCCCGCGCCCCAGCCAGCGATGTGGAAGAGAGCGCCTAATGATCGATGATTCACCTAGCGAACCACACTCGATAACTACGCGATGTTGCCGACTCCTGAAGGCCTGAACTGACGGGAACCTCCTGACAACGGCATATAACCCACGATGTTCGCAACTTCTAGAAACTCGGTGTCTGAACATTCTACTACGCGTGACAGTGACACTGCTCCACAGATCTACAACTTGAACCACACCCGGTGACTTCGATTCAATCAAGGTAGTTGACAATCTCGTCCATTCTTCTTTCTACCTGATTTCACGCGACAAAGTTAATTCGGCATCAATGATACAAGGTCATCTGCATCAATGATCATCAACGGTTATTGCTCCGCATCATATCTATTTCAACGATGAACATCGGACTCCGGTATATCTAGCACGAACACCATCGTTATATTCCACCAACTTAACTCGGTCTGCCACTTACTGTCCCTTGACTATGATCTTGGTCCCCGTCGAATGACGCTAGTCAATTGCAACGTTCTTTTCAGCTACTTCGTAGGTGACTGTTCGCAGTCTGATGGTGTTGCGATGTCTCACTCTAGTTCGCATTGCATCATCTATCGCAGCAACATATGATTGGGGTGAGCAAGGTTGTAGAGCAAGGTTGTAGTACTGATCGAAGAGTTATTGATGTACTATTTCCCGGCACTGATAATCGGTCGTCAAACAGGAAGCAGATATCATTCCTGGAGTGGTCCTTTCACTGAGATCTACCGTTTGAACTAGTTTTGGTGAGCAGAATCCCGTATCAATGATATCACAAGTCCAATACATGATTCGAGGCAGAGGCATCTTTGGTTCCTCATGTGTTTTATATTTATATTTCGGCAGAGTTGGCAACTCGTGCTGACTTCAGGCTATTCTAGGCGTATTACATGGGAACACTCTTGCATATGGTGTATTCTGTTTCTGACTGGCAGCAGGCCGAGAGTTTTGGCCACCCCAGTGACAGATGCCGGTGAACATTCCCACTGATAATTGCCTTTCTCGTCTAAATAACTGTATCTCCACATAGGGATGGGTAAGATTCTTGACCTACTTGTCGGTTCAACAGAACCACTTGCAACGGCTGTCAGAGGATTTGCTTGCTATGGCACCTGTCAATATGCTTACGAATGTGGGGACACCGAATCCCTGATACCTGGATTATCGTCACTGTGTGAGAGATTTTTGCCCAGTCAGGATTGTCATAAAACAATTCCGCGAACTGCGACAATCATCCACAGGATCGATGTCTGCATCTAATCACTGAACACTTCTACAGAACGAAACTTTGTGGGAATCAACATCTACCATGGCGCCTTCCAAACCCTCTTGTTCATGCAGACGTCAGTGCGTGGGCCACGCTTTATTCTTAGCGTTCGAGAACCTCACACTATGCTCGTGGCCGACTCCGATGAAGGGGCTGCCATGACTCAAGTTGCTTTCCAAGAGCACGTACACGACGTATCAGCTACCGGTGGTGTAGCATGAGGAATGCTCAGCTGGCCAGGTACACTGGTCGGGTACATTGTATCTCCAAATCTTGCTTGAACACATACCCTCTACTGGGCTGGTACAGAATTCAATGACTGGCCTGTTGACCTAGAGGTGATAACCCACCAGCGAGATGCACAATTGGACACAGTCGCTCATAGCTCTACCCCTCTTGCTCCTGAGTGTCCCTCTCCTCCTGCCTCGAGGGTCTAGGCCCTCACTTCTGCTCCGCGTACAGCCGTGGCCATTTTCCCATACATTTAAGATAGAGTTTTACGCTGATGGCCGCTGTCCTCACCGTTTACATGCACTCGACAGAATGTAACCATGTCTATCGGTTTACCACACGGGCGTCAAACTATTATCAGCCTGCAAGCGCTCAGTTTGAAGCTTGACTGACATATACAAAGTTTCAGATGGTGGTGGGACTTTCATCTCATGGTTTCCAGCTTATGCAAGAGCGAATAATCACCTGAGCATATCGGGCGAACGGGCAGAATATGTACCTATGTGACCATTGTCAGTCGTGTGAGTATTGATATCCTTTGACCCTTCCCTTGATGGCTAATTGTTGAGAACCGCGATTCGTGACACCGACAAGAGGTGAGGGATGCAAATTCGTAACATGCCGTACAGTTTCCAGTCGACCACCAACCCCTAGCGAGATAACGAAACTATGCGCTTTATAAGTATCTACGTCAGTAATCGACGGCACGCCGCGTTCCCATCTTGAATTCGCCAATTGATCTGTACACAGTCCCATGTCAGACACAGAAGTTGTCTATGCTCTCCGATGGAACAACAATATAGCAAGTTCGTTTCCCCTGTTTATCTATTTGTGAACGAAGCATCATACTGAACCTCATCGTTTTTCCAGTGATGATTTTTTCCTTGATAACCTATGAGTACAGTCCGTAGCTTTCACGACGCATTGCACTGGACTGAGCGCAAGATGATCTAGTACTTCACTTCGACAAAGAGGTAATTACAAGCCTGTTTCATCTTGGTCGTGTGCTCACTCAAATTACCGTAGGTCAAGTTTGTTTGGGTTAGTGTTCAACCTCCAATGATATCAAGCTCCGGACACTAACCGAACATCTAGACAAGGCAGTGGTCACTGATGACATATCTCTACATCACTGTAAGTTCTACTTTGTCGAAGTGCTTCGTGATTGTTTATTTGTTGCTATGCCAGACTCGATATTTTGGTATTTTCCTTGCAATGTACGTCGCATTGGTTGTCCTTCATTTGGTGCATTGTAAGTTGACACTGATCGTAGGCTTTGCGCCTGTTGTATGTGATGTTGTGCCAACTGAGCCATCATTAGCTGACTAGTACTAGGGGGAGGTGTAATCTACATTCCCGAAGAGGTGAGTGTGTCGATGCTTTCTTTTCTCAAGGGTTTCCGTGTTGACACAGATTCAGTCGTACGTCAGTTCACTCAACAACTAAGCTTGATCACTGACTTCTTATTTAGTTGCAAGTATACTGTCTTCAACTTGAACTGCATTTGCTTAACACGCAACCGAAACAGGCTATGCTCTTGCCGTTCTGTTGGAATGGGGCTTTTCAATTTATTTTTGGTTGGCCGAGGGTAGGTCATACATTATCGTATCTCATCGTGCGTACCGATCCTTCATCCGCAGTCATTCTCATCTGGCGCCTTTACGCTCTATACAACCAATCCAAGTTCATACTGAATTTACTAATCGGGTCGTTCCTCGTTATCGTCGCGCTCACGATAGGGATCGATTCATACTTGTATAGTCGACCCGAAGCGTTCTCAGGTGAATGTCCATTTCTACTTGGCCAGGATTAATTCGTGTACAAGCTGACGTCTTGTTGTATAGTGGTAGAAATAGTGACTCCGAACGTCAAATACTGCACGGCTGCCTTCAAAATAGGGCCTTCGTTTGCAATCTATGCTTCCATCCCGATCGTATGCTTCGATATCTTCCTGGTTGTTCTCGCCGTCGTTGTCCTCGTGAGACACCTTAAAGAACGAAGACAAATGCAAATCGAACCCAACGCATATGTAATTTTGATCGTTCGTTGTCATATCGTATACTTCCTCCTGTAAGTTCACTTTTGTTTAATTGGTTTACTGTTATTCACAATATCCCGCTAGGAATTTGACAAACCAAATCTTATTGGTGGTACTATGGGCCAACATTCCAGTATGATGATGTTGTTATTCTATAGAGACCAGCTCTAACAAGTACACCGACAGCCGGCAGTGATGAGTCTTTCGGAGGGGTTCATCAATAGCGCGCCATTTATTATTGCGCCCCGTCTGATTATCAGCATTTGGGATACACATGCAGATGATCAGTGCGTACATGTCAGTACGGCGTTCGAAGATTGCATATGTTGGACTTTGCCCCCCTCATGCGAAGAACACGAAATGGACTACGCATGATTTTGACCGGGATAGAGGGGGAAAAAATATGGGGCGAAGTAGCTGAAGCCCGGGTTCTTTAATTCACGAGAGTCAGTGGTTCAGGGCCCAGTTTTTTGTGTATCTATGTACTATCTTGTGTGTAAAAGAAACCAACTACTTCGGTGGATGCACTAGACAGTACGGCCACTGAACTTGAAAGGGTTTATCTACGGATGTTCAGTATTCGGTGGCATAATGCTGCCTTCGATAGTGATCCACGGATATTATACATCAACGTTTTAACTGCGCAAGAGGTTCAGTACTGCAGTGACCGCGTCTACTTCTGAATACCATCACAACATTTCGCATCGTTATTGAATACATCGCAGTAATTTACATTCGAGTGCATGCAAGTCTGTTTGGTAGTGTCCGTGCAAGTAGACCGAAATAATCCTTGTTATCGTTTGAAGTTGTCTATGATCGCTGGTGTCGTGTGCTTCTACAAGACAGCCGAAGGTCGTGATGGTCGAGTCGCGTAACTAATATGAATTTATCTTAGTTGTGAATTCAGATGGGCGAGTCCTGGCCTTTCAATAGCTCTGACTGGTCAGGGTTATAGTGAGAGTATATCGTGTTGAAATGGGCACCGGGGGCTCATCTTCTCAATATTCAGTCTGAAGGAAATTTGTTTTCTTAGAAAGTGCAAATTGAGATTCTTCTCCCGGATCTTCGACCTAGAAGAAGTCAATGTGGGTACTGATGGGAAAAAGTACGAAAGGAGCAAACAGCGGGTTGCTTTCTCTTGTTGACATGCCGTGGGACTTCACTGGCAATGTTGGGACTGCTTTTGGACATCTGTCAACACACGGAGGTATGTAACTGAGTGACAATGCTATAAAAACGATCAGAAACTTACCCGAGTACCTTTCTTTTCGTTGCTGGTTGCGGGGTGATCGCTAGGCTCGTTAAGAAGTTTGGCGAGTTGGCTTGGACTCATCCTATCATACTAAAATAGAAGGTTAGCACGCTAGATTGCACGGCCAAAATAATTGTGACCTACTTCATCACCATGACCGCTTTTTTCATCTTGGTCTTCCGTGACATCTTCATCGTCTGTATCATCTCCATCTTCGCTGTCATCACTGTCAGTCAAATCGTCATCGTCACCACTGCCTGACGTCTGATGAATAAGGCGGTGCTTCTGGTAAGCATTGTTGTTCCGGAGATATTGGCTAATCATATCTCGCATAGGCCACACATTTTAAATCGTTGAAGAAACAGATATTTAATCTGCAGCTGAGTTGAGACGTATTAATATTCTACATTTCTCTGAATAGAAAACACATATCTCACCAGCTCAAGCAGGTATTCAACGACAGTTTGATCTTGTGCGCGCATCGTTTTAGTAAGGTCGAGATATTTGGTAGCAGAGATGCGAGCTATCGCCTGCTTGTGTGGTATTCAGTAGCATATAGTCAGGTCAGAATAACAGGACGCGCTCGAAGTTTATTATAACGGTGATTGTTGCCAGTCAAACCCATTGCGTCTTGCATATTGTACCCTTGTGGGGGAGCTCGTCCCGCCTCACCCCTCGGCTTAGGTATTTCGCAAAATTTGCGGTCAGGGCGATGAGCGTCGTTTTTTTGCCTCGGCTCGAGTCCCTCATAATTAAGTTCAGCCTCAAAGACCCCAAACTATCAACTAGAGCATACTTTCAATTTCGATCTCTGAAGAAGAGTCTTGATGATTTTCTTGGGCTTTGTGCTCGACATGGTGGTGGTTATAAGTTAATGGCCACTGGCCGATTATCGTACTGCTAGGGGTTTGTTGACGTGTTGTTTGTTTGGGGTATATTGCGTTATATAATCAATTCACCCGTTCGCTCGCCTAATCTTGCTGCTTGAATGGACCCATGGGCGGCCTGACGCTTTGGGCAGAACTGATACACATCCGCCTCCGACGACTATGCGCACTCCTGAAAATCTAGGAGAAGCCATTCAAACTTTAACTCAATTGCAATCATTCCCTCACAATTCATGAGGGGGACGCCACTTTTGAACTCAGCTAATGCTGATAGCACTCGGTCTGATATCGATTTCAGAATTGTCTTCTATCCGCATGGATTGTATTATTGCCGTAGTAATTCTTTACAAATATACAAACACTACTCGCGCGTCGTTGTGGTATATACGTCTAAATGCAATGCAAGCCATAACCCAGACAGATATCATGAGGCAAGAACATAAGATGATGGCACCAAACATGCAGTCGCTCATGCTTTGGGTGCTCGTGCGTATTTGCGACGGAACTTGCTGTCTACGCTCTCGAGATAGAATGTGCCAGGCCAGATGTTCTCGATAGAACCCTCTGGCGTGTAGTTCACAGCGTTGTGGTTTTTCTCGCGAAGCTTTTGGAGATATCAGTTAACTCGCATCAAAATAAATGAATGCAGGACTTACTGTGAGGGCGTCCACGTACTCCTGGCAAGGCACGAGCTTCATGCTTGCCAAGCGAGCGAGCAAGTCCATCTTCTCACGGATCTCTGACGTGTCACCCTTGACACGGAGAGTGAAGAAGCTGGCAGCGCAACCAGAACCGAACGCAAACATGCTCAAACGCTTGCCCAAAAGCTCGGATGGTGCAACGGAAGACAGGACAGAGGCGAGGCAGCCGTAAAGTGAACCCGTGTACATGTTGCCCAAGCGTTTTGAGCAAGCCATGCCAGGCTCGACCTTCTTGGCGTATGTTGCCTTCGAGACGCCAATGAAGGTTTTCTCGAGGTTCTTGTCAGTGAGGGAAGCGGTGTATGAGGTTGCGAGGATGGATTCGGGGTTAGCGACATTAGCGAAATGGGATGATGAGGGGTTTGCGAGGAAATCGTTGTAGAAAAGACGACCCAGACCCTTTTGGACCTGCTTGCCGTATGGACTGTGGAAGACAGCGTAGTCGATGTCATCGATGGAGAAGGAAGTCAGGGATTCCTTGCCATTTGCGTGACCGTTGAGCTGAGCCTTCTTGGCTTTGGCGGTCTTTTCACGGAAACGTGAATATGCAGCATCCAGTGCAGAAGTGTAGGTGGTAACTGAGACAGGCCCGTCAACCTCGGGGTACTCAGAGTCCAATCGGGGCTTGTAGAAATCGTACGTGTTTGTCATGTGATTACCGTGTATCGCTGTAAATGAAGACATGGAATATCAGATCTGTGATCATCACTCTCGGAATATCATGGAAACGAGCCAAGACGTCCGGAATGAAGGGAATGAACGTACGTTCAACAACGACAGGTGCGTTGGGACCGATGAGAAGGGCGACGGCACCAGCACCACCGGCTGGGCGTGCGGCACCTTCAGCGTAAATAGCAATGTCACCGCCGACAACAATAGCATTTCGGCCGTCCCACGAGGTGGATTCAACCCAGTTGACTGCGTTGAAGAGCGCGGCAGTGGAACCATAACATGCGTTCTTGGAATCGATACCTTCGATGTCGAAGTTACCAGATTCAGCGAAGAGGTCCATGAGGGTGGTCTTCACAGACTTTGATTTATCGATGATAGTTTCAGTTCCGACGTCAATGCGACCAATGGACCTGGGGTCAATGTCGTAACGCTCGAGAAGACCGGAAACGGCTAGAGGGAACGAGATATGAATGCTGACGCGTGTAATGACACGACGACACGTACCATTAAGAGCAAAAGAGTTGATGTCTTCCCGGTCATCACAGCAAGCCATGTACTCCTGGCCGAGACCAATAGTGTACTTTCCTGCTGGGACACCATCAAAAACCTCGAGTTCAGCCTCAGATATACACTGAAATGACATAAGATGAGATATGATAGTCACAATATAGAATTGATGGAAACATTACCCTGTGGGGGAAGTATACTTCCATTGCAAGGATACCGACATCCTTTGGACGAGGAATGGTCTGCTCGGAGGAGACTGAAGAAGCAGGAGGAATGGCCATTTGTGTAGTATTGGGTTGAGAGGACGAGAAATAGATTGTGGATATGGAGGCAAGGGGAAGAGGGTTATATAGTCATGATATATGTAAACCCGAAATAATATAACGTGCAATTCTGGATCTTCTTTGAAAATTTATGGTACGATTCACTTTATGGCGTGTTTCACAAAAAATCCCTGCTGGTGGCGATCACCTTCCTCTTCTGCTCCGAGTCTCTCCAAGCGCTGTCGGAGATCAAGATGGCAGTGACTTTGTATTCATGTTGAATCGTTTCTTGAGAAGTGCTCCAAGGTGCTCTTGACGCAGACAAGTACGGTGATACAACCACTGGCAAGTGAGACTTGGAAAGGGCTCTTCTATAACGTATAATGATTTTTATACAAGTAATATTATGATACGACACTCCTCTGAGACATGCTTCGCTATGATTTTCGATTCTGATGGGCCGGCCTCAAACCGGAGGCGATGAGCACGTTACATACAAGCCTACTCTCGCGAATAGCAAAGTCATGGATTGCCGAACACCCATGAAGCAGATAGGCTGTGACAACAGCAGTGCCGGCCCCGGAGGCACTATAAGCCATATATCATCGCCTCTCCAACTCTCAGAGCTCAGAACATTGAACGAGTTGCGCTCCTTAGGCTATGACCTCGACGACGATCATCCGAGTCCTTGTGCCAAAGTCTCTCGTGACGTGTCTTGTTATCATAATGGAGTCTCACTTGCATACATATGGCAAACAAATCACGTTGGCGCTAGACAGGTTGCAGGGTTTATGTGTCAACATGAACTGATATGAATCGTGGGTGCTGTTAACAATATCAAAATTCGACTCGTGGTCATATTTGTCCCTCCAAACGAAGGAATTTCTCGGTCGCCTCGTCCCCTACGCCAATATTGTCGTTCCATGTTGGCTTTTTGTTATTTTCTTGCGTAGCTCACGGCCGAACCTGTACTGACCAATGCACCACTGTGTGTATTTGTCAGATATGGTGGTGCAAGTCTCCAGTCAGCCCCCATGTCTGAGGGCAATCAGGTCAGCCAACCGCTATGCTTCTCAACTCCTCAGCACTATCTGTTTAGGTCAAACTACATTCCACCATGCCCGCCCCCGCGAAGCGTACTTCCACCACCGCCCTCGGTCGTCTTTCATCCATCTTTTCCGCAAGAATGCCTTCGGACACTCATGATCCACCCGGCGGTCTTAGCAATATCAACTGCCCTCCAACTATTCACCATCAGCTTTGCATTTCTCTGCCTGACCCGACTCTTGTGACAACAGAGCTCTTAACTTTGCACCAGGTGGCCCACCAACGCAAGCAGGATGAAGCAGTGAACTCGAACTACCAGCCTGGCACGAAGGCGATGCGATTCCTTACAAAGATCAGATCATTCTGCACTATTCCGTACGGGAAACACGTATCCCTCTCTGCGAACTGTGCCCCGCCAGCTTGTATTTCGCTGTCCGATTCGACTATTGGAACAACTGAGGTCTTCACCTTGCCCCAGGTGGCCCGCCAACGCAAGCAAGAGGGACCTATGAACTCGAACTACCGACCTGGCGAGACTGCGATACGATACCTCACAAAGATCTGCATAATTGTGTTTGGGAAACCTGGATCACTCTCTACAAACCGTGCTCAACCTTCATACAACTGTCTGTCTGATGTCTTGGAGACTATCATAACTATCCACTCTTTCGGTTCATTGGCAGCGAGAGACGTAGACGACACCTTCGTCACTGCGGATGAGCTGTCTGTATCTCTGCTATGTGTTGTTCTCCCATGCTTACATATATTGACGTAGCATCCACGTTTCCAATCTCGCACCACTAGCAAGTGAAGTTGTCAGAGAAGAACTGTACATCCGTGGTTATCTCAAACGACCTGAGCAGGACAATCGTTTTCTTTGCCAGCCACGGTGTATTGTCATTCCACGGCTACTCCGGGTGCTCCATGACCGCTGGCCGAAGCAAGTCCTAGCTGTCCCCATTCCCTCCAAGAGCCCCCAACACCCGTCTCCACAGGCTATCGGCCGGCGTGTGGGACTCACAGTTGCAGAGGCGCTCAAGGTTGGTACACATTTTACTGAATCGTGCGGATTGTGCTCACTTCATTGGCGTAGTCTGCCAATATTGAGAATCCTCGTACACCCACTCCGACGAGACCATCACTTAGTGATCAGTCGATCTATTGGTCTTGCAAGTCGCCACAGACGACCCTCGATTCATCTCCATCTCCTTTTGTCCAAGAAAGCCCTGTGTCAACTACCCAGTGTTGCGATTTCTGTGAATACTCGTACATCACGTCGCATACTACACCTCCCTCGTCACCGGAGCTCGTGGATCTCAATGAGAAGACTGTTCTGGGTATGATGAGCTCCTTCTCAGAGGCAGCTCTGCGATCCTTGGCGCCCAGGGTTGCGTTGATGAAAGGGAAGCACTCGTGTATGGAGGTGGATGCGAGGAGTTTTCAAAGGTTGCGGTATGAGGAAGTCTGTCACCACCATCTTGTCTGATTCTCGTGGCTTTTGCTCAGAGCTTCAATGGCTTTTGTTCGTTCTTTATATCTTCACTTTGGTTCATAATACCAGTTCTATGTCCCCATGCTTTTACTTGAGAATAACGTTGGGCATTTGCGGTTCTACTAGGTGAGAGAAGCTCTCAGGACCACCCCACTCTTCTCGCTTGGCACTCACGTTAACACTGCCTTTCCGATGCGTTACCTATGCGGAAGGTCGACGGCTTCGCAGGACAGCGCTTGAATGGACTCTGAAGTCGGTACCTGCCTCACGGGGTGTCCTCTCGGACGCCGTTTCGGATGCATCTTTCCACGTCGACTACTGCTGGCGCTGGCGCTTGCGGCACGGCAATCTACACAGCACTGCCACATCCTTCGTACGTTGGCTGGTCGGCGTGGGGATGACTTCGGATGCAGAATGTGAGATCCAAGAATTCGGCATCGCATGTCGATCAAAACCATGTTATATTTGGCCGCCACCGACTACTCGGCGACCGCTCATTGGCAATAAGTACGTTTTTAAGTACGTCATAGTTACTTATCTACCTCTTTCTATTCCATGAAATGCATCAGACATTTTAGGACGCGACTTGAGCCCTCATTTTTGCTACCGTTTTTCAAATATTGAAAGTTGTTTTTAGGGCTTCAGGGAAACTTGTGAGCGGAGGGATCCGAAGGCAGCGTAACATCAATGATTATGAACAGCCCCATGGCAGGTCATGTCATAGACTCATGGGCTAACGGTATTTCACAGATTGGCCCTGTAGTGATCGATTCTCACAAGGTGAGCGTTATCTAGGACGAGATCGCCTATTACCTCGAGTCTCCAAGTTTCCGATTCCCTCTTTCAGGATATCCCTTGACCACATCTACAACTCTTCTTACTATCTTCATTTTTTGGGTATGCAATCGCCACACTTCGTTCGATTCTTTCTCTGTATTTCTTCTTGTCTGTCTATTGCGCGGGCGTTCAGTATGACTGTTGGGACCCCCACTCAATGCGACGATCTCACCGTTTCATGGGTTGGTAAGCGCATGTCTAGTACGTTTTGTATACTCCCGCTGAACTTTATTGGTATTCTCAGGTGGACAAGCACCATTTGAGATACTTTTGACTCCCGTTCGTCGGCGTTATCATCTCGAGCGCATCGATTGCACACTAATATTTGCGTCTTCCAGTCTTTGGAAATGTACCAAAATATACCGGTACCAGCTTCAGCCTTCAGCAATGGCAAAGGATCTTATTCGATACCCCAATTGTCGTTGAAGACGGGAACACAGTTTTTACTCACTCTGTCTGACGCCACCGGTTTTGGTACGGGTGGGACGACAACCCAATTAATTGTTGGGAACCCTGTTGCAAATAACAACTGCGACACTACAGTTGTATCACCTCCTTACAAGTTTTATTTGTCGCCATCTCAGCTGATGCAATGCGGGTAAGTTTGATTCGCCTGCTTTTGTGGTGCACTGACCTACTACTCCTACAACTGCAGTGGATTTACCCTTTCGGTCGATAGTACTGCAATCCTACCTCTTACTTTCACGGTCAGATCATCACCAATTCTATCAAAACAATTTACTTACCTTACCATAGCAACTTATTCCTGGCGGACAACCAGTCGTATGGAATTCCGTGGATAGCTACACTCATAACTCGGTCGCAAATGTTAACACAGGGACAGTCCTCATGTTTTTTGTCACCGACTCTATGGGGAGACAAGGCGGGGTCTCTGGGCCTGAGCAGGTCTTAGGGTCGAGTGATTCCTCGTGCCTAAACGCCAACTCTCCATCATCCACTGCAGGCATGTCGGCCACGGCCACGATCACGGCTTCACCGACATCTAGTTCAAGCAGTTCATCAAGCAGCTCATCAAGCAGCTCATCAAGCAGTTCATCGAGCAATAATATTGCTCTTATCGCAGGCACGGCGGGTGGCGGTGCGGTAGTCCTGATTGCATTGGTCATCCTCATGTGCTTGTGGCGTAAACGGAGAACGTCTCGCTCTCTGGACGTTCAGTCTTCTACAAAAAAACATCCGAGTCGACTGCAACGTACAGATCCCAAATACGAAACCAGCTCTCATAGTGATGTTCCGCCAGAATTTCCTTTCCCGTACAAGACAAACCCCGTCAGCTACCACACCCGACCCACTCAGCCCAGCCTGAGAACCCAGTCAGACACGACTAATTCAACCGCCGGCAACTTCGCAGTTGGCGCCCCTCTCTCATCATTCAACCAGACACAATATTCGCGCCAGAGCTCCAACACAGACTTTCCTGCCTACGGGGATCGAAGCTCGACCATGTCATCCGCTTACAATCGAATAGCTGCAATGTCTCGTCCAACATCACCAAATTACCCATTACCATACCCTGTCGGTTACCCTCCACCCATTCGACCTGGAAGCCAATCACCCCCTCTCATGGCGTCTACCAGAAACTTCACAGTCAACGACCCTCCCACACAGTTCAATCAGACACTGCATTCGCGCCAGAGCTCAAACGCGGACTTTGCTGTGTATGGAGACGGTCAAAATCCGGTTATGTCATCTGTTGACAGACGAATGGCTACCGTCACTGAAGCGTCATCACCAGCATCATGGGAGACAAATCCTACTAGCTACCTTGGTCTTCCCATTCAATCTGGGTCCCAACCAGGCCCTGTCAATGCTGCCGCCAACTTGGCGGCTAGGGACCTTACGTCCTTCAATCAGACACAGCCTTCGCACAAGACCTCTAACACAGACTTTGCTGTCTATGGAGACGCTCGAATTTCAGATGTGGCACCTGTCGAGCATATAGCTGTGGGGCCTCGACCAGCATCTCCACTTCCACGGAAGACAGACCTTGTCTACCTTGCTCCACCCGTTCAACCCCAATCAATCTCTACCCAAGCGTCTACCAGCAACGCCGCAGTCAGGAACCCTCCCACACCCTTCAATCAGACACAAGATTCCCGCCAGAGCCCTGAAACAAACAGCTTAGCTGTGCACGGAGCGTCTGGAAGTCAATCTGTGGCGTCGGCTAGCGCGCAAACAGCCGCAATGGCGGCCGGTCAAACAGCCCACCAACCTCCTCCTGCTCGAATCATTGTGCATACCGACGCTGATGATGTTGTACCAGACGAGAATGGTGTGGTTGAACTTCCGCCGCAGTATTCAGAACATCGGGGAATCAGTGCCATGTAATTCGAGTCTGCGTTATGACCTACGCCCCCACACACAAATCTTCGGACATGTGCATGCATGTAGCGTGTTCGTTTACGCATATATTTTTTTTTGCTAGAGTGCCTCATCTTCAATAATGAAGTACAAGGGCATCGTGCTCCTACTTTGAACTGACCTCTGTGTAGCATTTTCTTTTCGGGCATCTCATGACAATGATGACATGTACTTAGTGAAGTACTAGAAATTTCTATGATAAAGCGTAGGATCTGAATCTGCTGGAACAGAGAAACGTATAAAACTACTTTCCATGGTACTGTAAAATGTGACAGCAAGAAGAGACAGCGAGCGTGACATGTTGCACAGATCTGGCAGCTTCAGGCTAGTTACTGAGATATCACTGGAGTTTTAAAGGGATGGTACTGAATGCGCAGGTCAGGTCATGAGTCTGGGAAACAAACTCACGCACCTTTGCAAGTTTCTCGCCTTCACATAAAATTAGCGAGGCAGGACGGCAGATGTGAGTGTACATTGTACTTGAGGGAGGCTGCAGATTGGTTGGAAATATAGTCACGAACGGAAGAGTAGCGAATATTCACGGAAAGACTGCTGTCAGTAGAAATATTCATGACAGACCGTGGCTGCGCCCATTAATGCTGTTTCTGCATCCCTGCCCTCACCAGGGCCAAGAAGTTTCGGGTCGGCAAGCGCAGCAAATATATGTACCCCCGCTTGTGGTCAACACATGTGGGGAGGGTACGGTCGCAATAACTTCCATTCCTGGTAGCAATCTGCTTGTTAGCTTGAGTGGCATAAGCTAAAGCCGGTTACAGGGATCATTGTGTCGATCATTGATAAACTTCATCATTATATGTAGATGCCACCCGCCAGCTCAAATCGGCAGTTACCCAATTAGTTTACCCTTAGTTGGCTGTTAGTGCGGAGAAGTGGAACAGCGACTTCACAGCTTTCTGAAGGAATGCTCCAGATAAGATAGACGAGTCACGACCTCGTCAACATCTGTGCCACCTAGCGACTCGGATGATGGCTACAACATCCCTCCTAAAAATCTTCACCGATATCTTGCACGTAGATCCTCGTTCTGTATGGCTTCACAGGTACGAGCCTCTGAGCGACTCGTAACCAGAATGTGAGTCACAGACAGACCAGGATCGGCAACCAGAGTCCCACTAGATGAGTTCGACAAGTTCGCTTTCGGATTTGCCTGGGAGTCAAGTGTAGGGATTGATCGAGGTGTGCATCATTGATCCATTAATTAAGGTATCACAGCGGACGCTCACGCGGTCTGGATCTAAGCTGCCGCCGCGGCAGAGGCTGGAGAAACAACGCCTCCATCTGGTCGGGGTGTTAAAGGGCAGGATCATCCTCCGTAGGCTACACATGAGCTTTGACTTCGTAGGAAAATTGGTAGTAGGCAAAGAAATGACCAGTCACTAGTGCTCGCGAGAGAAAAAGAATGTTCCCAGGCCTGGGCGGCCTGCTTTCCGAGCCTCTTTTCGTCTTCCCTGACGGTCATCTCATCTACAGTGAAACGAAACGATGGAATTCCATACGTATCAAATATAAATCGATGCTTGCAAGATGTAACTGACTTCTCGCAGAGCTGAGGTGTAGATCAATGTGTTCGAACTGCTGGACCGTGACGTGCGCCAAATTACGTGTTGCACAGGCCACAGGCCCCATGGGCACAGAGGTCTACAGATCTTGTCAGAGACCTTATCAGCCGAACATCAATAATGCTAAATCAATGGAACCTCTATCAAACCTTATACACTGCCGTCTACGCTTCATCTGAATCGGTCACCACGCTCCCAACGAAACTCCATGACATGCGGCAGCCTGCCTGCCTTTTGATCATTGGTCTGTGCAACTTCTGTGCCCGGGCCTCGTTACCTTGCACGAGATTCATGTGACTCGCTCAAGTACTTGCGTCAAATAATGTGAAGCAGGCAGTGTTGTATTGTCAATAGATCATCCATGAAGATCAGGCGTGCAAACTGCATGCCATACCCGCGAGTCACAACACGAAGGGTATATCTTCTCCCGTCTTATTTACCATCTACACTCCCCTCTGATCACCCTGTTCCAGAAACATGTCCCAATTTGTGGAGGCTGCGCCTCTTTCTATCGAAGTTTCTTCGTTCCGCGCTCCATTTGATGCCACAGATGCAGATTTGATCATTCACACCTCGGACGATGCAAAGTTTGCTGTCCACAAGATCTTCCTCACCGTTGCATCTCCGCTTTTGAAGCGTTTTCTGTTGTCTGGGTCGTCTTCTCCATGTCCGCCGTTTGAAGGGCTCGTCCTTAAGTGGGACGGCGATCATATCATCATCAAACTCGAAGAAGATGCTCAGACAACTGAGAGGGTGCTGCAATATTGCTACCCCTTCTCCAATCCCGTATTTAGCAGCCTAAAGGATGTGCAGGCCGTCTTGGAGATGATGAGAAAGTTCGGGATGAAAGGGTTGATGAACAGAGTCAAGGGCTCGCTTATACAGCAAGAATTTCTAGACGATCAGCCGCTGCGCGTATTCGCCATCGCATACCGCTATGGTTTGGAGGATGAAGCCCGCATCGCTGCGAAGTATACAGTCCGCCAGCCCTTCTTCACTCCCTACGTTGAAGAGCTAGAACACATCCCTGCCTCTGTATACCATCGCCTCCTCCAGTATCACCGAAAGTGTAGTGTCGCTACATGCTCGCTGACAGCCGACTTTTCCTGGTTTCCCGGCTTTGCATCACGCTGGGTATGGTTCCAATGCGATGACTGCGTTCATCACCCCCTCTCGTGGCCTCTTTCTGATGGAAAAATTTACGAAGTAAATGCGTGGTTCATCGAGTTTATGGAGCGCGCCAGAAATGTTCTTCGTGAGCGCCCTTGTGGCAAGGTCATCACAGATCCATTCTTGATTGCGGAATGTCTGGAAGCAGCGTCTGGCTGCCTCACATGTCGACCGGCCGCATTCCTAGATCTCAGCGTGTTTATTGGGGAACACTTCG
>QLOO01003485.1:0-14630 GCA_003313855.1 Suillus sp. MG131 | reverse complement strand
TGGGCCGAGCATGTGGTGAAATATTTATGATATAGATGGGTGGGCTGAGGTAGTAGTATATTTGCCAGATGGGTGGGCCGAGGTAGTAGAATATTGTCTGGATGGGTGGGCCAAGTGTGCAGTGAAATATTTATTATATAGTTGGGTGGGCCAAGGTAGTAGAATATTGTCTGAATGGGTGGGCCGAGTGTGCAGTGAAATATTTATTATATAGTCAGGTGGGCCAAGGAAGTAGTATATTGTCCAGACAGGTGGGCCGAGCATGCAGTGAAACATGTATTACATGGCTGGGTGGGCCAAGGTAGTAGTATATTGTCCAGATGGGTGGACTGAGGTAGTAGTATATTTTCCAGACGGGTGGGCCTAGCGTCCGGTGAAATATTGATTACATCGACAGGGGGGCCGAGGTAGTATTATACTTTTCATGTACACATTTGTGTGACATTTGGTATTTTACTGTTAGGTGAAAATGAATCATGTCCTGACACATTTCACTGAGTCCCAAGTCCCGAGTGCTGAACCCCTGACATTATACAACATATGACAAGAGGTTCGGGACTCAGGACTCAGGACTTGGGACTTGGGACTCAGTGAAATGTGGCAGGACATGATTCATTTTCACCTGAGAGTTTCAGTATGAATTCCAAGTAATGGCTAAAGCGGTCTTCAACATCATCTTCTGAGTTTGTATTGCTAGGGTCATCCAAGGGGACCTTTTGCTCAACACAAATCTCCTCCAGGTGATCAAGCTGCTTGTCCGCTATGCTATGTGCTGCAATATCATGAGTATAGGCAGCAATTGTGAAGTCCACATCATCTTCGAGTTGCTGGCAGGTATGTTTGACCATCATCGACTCAAAGAATCGAGCATCTGCCAGGCTGTCAAGATACTGTTCCACATTGTCCTTGAGAATCCTTTGAAGAAGGATTGTGTGTTTTTCAGTTGATTTGAGGTCCCAAGCTGTCATGAGAGTGTGCAAGTGCTTGCTTTTGACATCAGCTCACTTTGCTATGACAGCTGACTGCAGGGTCGCATCTGTCATACCTTCCAGATCTCTTTTCAAAAGCTCTTTTCCCTGGTATAATGCTTGTCAACATGACAATTCTGTGGTATAAATGAGGTGTATATACCTGCTTGACATCTACTAGACTGATATCAGCATCATGGTGTTTCAGAAGATTTTTCATCATGAAACGGTGCTCTAGTGCAGTAGGAATATGCTTGCCCAGCTGATAGGGCTTGAACCTTGAGCTAGCACACTTTGCATAACACAACATATGGTGTGTTATGGGGGGAAGGCTGCCAAGCTGTTGTACCGCATCATATGTGGGAGATCTGGAGTTGGGTTTCATTCTCCAGTCATCACAGTTACACTTGACATGATGAGTGCTGTCGTATACAGACTGGCCAGGACCAGAGTCGAGTCTGGGAGAAGTAGTAGGAACAATAAGTGAGAAGGGCATGATGATATGATGGGGCTTGCCACGGGTGAGGCTATAATAGACCTTGAGTCTAATAGGTGCTGTCAGAGCCTTGTCTGATTTCGAACCTTCAATATCTAAGTGTGAGAGTGAAAGCGGACTTCTAAATGACTGGCTCCTGCCAAGTTCTCAAAATGTGAATTAATGTACTACTAGAGTTGGCAATTCATCAATTGCCCTGAAGGTTCACAGAAAAACCTTACACAGCTCTCACATGCAATTCACCTTGAAGTCTACTTGGGCATTCCTGGAAGTGACTGTGTGATTATAGCTATAATTGGATATGTTACACTTACCTTTGCAAGACCATATGACCCATAACTGTGGAGGACGGTTAGGGCCCACAGGCTTATTACTACCTTGCAACACAGCAACTTGAACTTGAGGCGAAGTGTACTATGGCAAAAAAACATATGATCATTGACCATGACTGTACATTGTAGAAGCTTGACCTGAGATAGTGAAGATGCGAATCCGGCTAATTGTGATATGAAAGAAACAAGGTAAGAATGGGCTTGCATCATGTTTGACAAGTAAGGAATAATAACAAACAAATTAACCAACGATCATTCTTTGTAGATGTTACAGTGGAGCAGGATTAAGTGATACTAGTATGGTTATCCCTTGCTGCATGAGAATGTAGCGATAAGAAAAAGAACAAAATAGACTCAACACAAAGTTAAGTCAGTTGAACCATAGCACATGTGTTTTAATATCAATTTGAGCAGCTCAAATAAAACTGCAACAGACCTTCAGATCAGAGACTGTAACAGATCACAAAAGAGTTGACTTAACTGTGCAACTGTGACCCAGACTCAGATGCCAAACGATCAATGATACCACCCTTGCAGTGATCACTCTGAGGACAACTCAACACTTCACATGTCTAAGGTGAACCACATCAGCTCAAGGCTTTAAGGGACAAAGTGGAATAGACATACAACAATCCACAAGTACAGCTGCTATATTGAAATCTGGCAAGATATACTGGTACCTGGTGACGTGGTTCCCCTTGACATTGGGATGGAAGATGATGAAGGGGCTGAGGACTGGGATCATTGTAAGCACATCGAGGTGCTGAGCTGGTGTTGGAGTTCTATTACTGTTAGTGGACGGCGGATGTACTGGGAAGGAGAAGAGAGACATATAGCATAAGACGATGCTGATGAAGTGCAGCATGAGACAGCTTGAATGGTGGCTTAAGGAATAGAAAGTGAGTGATGAGGTGACATGGGGCTTCGGAGTATCCAGGTCGACTTTAGCTTGATATTTTACAGAAAGGCATCAGCTTGGTATGGATATATGAGAGATGACACACCTGTCAGTAAGATCGAAAGACTGGAAGAAATAGTATTGGCCCAACATCATGATGCCTGCTGTGTCACAGCAAAGATTTTTCAGGTGAATGTGGGTCACAAAATGCTATGCCAAACTTGTTCTCCATTGGTGATTGGAGCTGAAAGGCACAGCAATAGCACAAGTGAAAATGTTCACATGAGTGCGAGTTGAGGCATAAAGATACACACCATGTTGAATGGAATGCCATGCTTGAGAATGAATTCCGGTCCTCCATCAGCTGGAAAATGAATTGAATGTCTGCCACATGAATGCTCACTGGCATCTCCACAATGCCTTGGCAGGATGAGACACTGTCCCAGTGATTCTGGCTCTATCACTTGGCTGTGACTTGGGCAAAGGTTGTCGATATTTACAATGTGCATCTTCAGAATAGCTTAAGTGCAGTATAGCAGTAGCACATGAGTTGGGTTGAGAACTAGTATCTGGCAGTGTTTTGCAACTGAACAATGTAGCTAGTGGCCAATGGATAGATTATTGGAATTGGGGGAGTGATTGTAATAATGGTACAAAATGACCGTGTAAATGCAAATTTGAGTTACTGCAGGGCTTGATTATGTACTATTGATACCAAGTGCATTTACTGTTTATGTTGAAACAGCTTTTGCTTTACTTACTCTCAACTCATAATATTAATCTCATTCAATTGATAACTTCACATGTTCATCCTCAGAGGCCTCAAGGCGAGCAACTTCTTTTGACGATGAGTAAACTTTACACTCTTTGCTTACTCCCCTCATCATGTTAGGCTGGGGTGATGGTGAATCACAACTTGAATCGCAGACCAGGGATCATGATAACCCTCAGCGATTTCTGGATACTGATGATGCTATAGACCCGCTATTTGGATTCCATCATGCTGAATGTAATGAGATATTTGATCACTCATTTATGTCACAGCCCATGAGTCAGCTGAGTCAGCCTGGTCACGATCATTATGGTGTTGCCACAGATTCACTGGTGAGTCAATCATGCGGTCGTTTCAAGTTCAACTTCTCATAGTCTGTATTAGCAAGGTGGCAGCCATAGTGAGCTATACTTAGCACACCCTACACCACATTATGCCATTCCTTCACAATTTTATACTGCCTGGCCAACATCTCAACCTCCTGGGCCACTTCTTTCTCACCCACTGGTCGTGCATGCAGAGAGCACTTCTATGCACCAACTTGAGAGCCAGGCCTACCATGAGCCTGGTTTGAGTCACCAGATCAAGTTACCAATGTTAGATTTAGCTATGTTCAATAAGCCCGCACCTCCAAGTCAGCTCAGTGTCACGGTCGAGTCTTCTCATTTCAACGATGTCACTCAGTATAAAAAGATCTCCCATCGCCGCAGCAATGTTGATGTGACTTGTCCAGTCCTCAAGCACACTAAATGTGTCAGTATGGAACAAGCCCAGTTCTCCAGACAAGTTGCAGCTGGCACATCTTCTGTCACTGCCCAAAGCTCATCTGTGATGTCCTCCAGACAAGTGACAGCTGGTGCATCTTCTGCCACCACCCAAAGCTCATCCATGATGTCTTCCAGACAAGTCATAGCTGGTGCATCTTCCACCACTGCCAAAAGGTCGTCCGTAATGTCTTCTGGATCAGATGTGAAGATCATCCCTGGATCTGGTATCAGAAAACTGTTAGGATGTCTTCAAGAGGGCATGAAAATGAGCATTTTCAATCAGTCGATTTTACCTGCCATCGGTTCCCTTTCCAAGATAGTCGATTCTTCATGGAAAGATGTAGCTAACGTTCAATTCAGTGGTAAGTCTTTTCCAAAGCTTTGGTCAGGTATGGACTGATTGGGAACAGGAACCAACCAGATCTGGGCTCAAGAGATGCTGAATGACAAAAAGTACATTGACGAAAAGATGGGGCCCATGATTGACGAAATATCTCAAGAGATGATGACAGCAGCAAGATTTTTTACTTATCATTACTGTGGGATCGACTTTGATGATGTAAATGTGCTAGTGGGGAAGTTGGCCATCAAGAATCGCGCAAAACGAATTTGAGGGCTAGTGGAAGGCGATCTATTCCTCTATGGCCAACTACTTGTAAGTCAAATATGAGCTTGGCCCAAATCTCTCAAGCTGATCGTATGTCTTGTGAGGTCAATGGAGTTGACCTTGGCACCTTTGCATTCACAGGCAAACTTATCATCCAGATGGCCCAGTACTTATTATGTGATGGCCCACACCAATACCACCAGTACATTACAGAAGGCAATTTCCGACCATTGCTTGCAATGATTGTTACGGTTTGCCAGTGGGCACTGCAAGAACACTGCACAGGTTTCTTTGTTGTAAACCAGTTTTTGCTGGAGGAAAATGAACAATATCATAGCCATTATCTTTCCGTCTTCGAGGGTCTGAACCCCGAAGTGGTCGCTGCCATTATTGTACGGATAACCAGCAATTCCGCATTGACTCAGTACTAGCTTCACTTGTCATGTCCTCAAAACCACAGACATATGATCTTTCTGATACATTGCACTTGTGTCCCATTGTACTTAGGAATTTCTGAGTCATTTTATGAATACATTTTGTCTATTGATTGTTTGGGCTTTCCTGCGGTGAAGGATATAGTTAAATTACCATTTGAGCATCCAGTGTTTCAATGCTTGCATTGGGTGATATCAAATGATTGATGAGCTCTTCAGGACTGTATAATTCAATGTGGTGTGACTGGCCCAGTTCTCTCCTAAGCTTAAGTGACACAAGGCCCTCACCAAGTTGTGCCTCAATTCATCGCTGAGTGCTGGCTGATAGGCTGTCCTGAATTGCAAAGCACTATGGATTATTTCTAAACATGGAAATCAAGTGTATCAACAATGCCAGGTCATTTTAGGCAATCATGCGAGACTCCTCATTTGCAAACTGTAATTTTGACCAACCCAATGTTAGAATAATATAAAGGATGGATGGAAATAGTAAGTCTACATTACCCAGATCATTCCAGTGCACAAATGACTCCCACCAGTCGTAGTCATCATGCCGGCAGTCAGAAAGTTCTCTTGCAGAACAACAACAACATGGTCAATCCTACTCCATCCACTTGCTGGCATTCTGCCCGCCAACGATCTCATCTTTAGACTGCTGCCTATCTCCTCAGTGCACATCAAGAACTCCCCAATGTCAATGAGGAGGAGATCAATCGTATTCGTGCTGTTCAATCATGGTACTCCCAGGCTGGGTCGGAGCCATCAGAAGGACAACTCACAGACCAGGAAAAAGTTCCCACACAAGCTGACCCTCTCGACAAAGGTAATTCTGATGGATGTTCTCAGGTGGCTTATTTGAGATACTGACGTCTGATGTATTAGTTGGTTTTCGGATTCCTCTGAACACTGCTGATAGGAACAAGTCTACAACATATGTGGAGCATTTTTACACTGAATTGGACTTAAGTCCTATGGATATGTTCGACTCAATGAGGGCGGGAATGGGTCTTCCAAAGTCATATGAGCACTTGGGATGGTGCCTGTCTACAGCCTGCCGGATGGATCCACCTCACTGGCTTTTGATGGCTCAAGATCTCAACAGCGCCTTCAAAGCCGTGAGGGCAGAGCAGTTGTCTGGACGGAAAATGAAGAGAATTGCAATTGAAATTGTAAACACTGTATGTGCTTTGCTAGTCATAAGCTCCCTGCACAATATGACAGTACCTTGTCATGGCAGATGCCTGTGTTGAAAGAGAAGCCCACCAAC
Organism: Suillus sp. MG131; assembly: GCA_003313855.1. NCBI lineage: Eukaryota > Fungi > Basidiomycota > Agaricomycetes > Boletales > Suillaceae > Suillus > Suillus sp. MG131. The sequence continues at coordinate 8,089 of QLOO01003485.1, read as the reverse complement.
TTGCCCATCCCGCCCTTTAATGGTGCACCTTCTGAACCAAAATTTGACAGTTCTTTAATGGCTCCTCGACCACTTAAGAGGACGTTTGCGCTGTATATGGAGAGTGATGCAGAAACTGATGACAAGGAACCACCACAAAGCATCGAAGATATCCTTACCAGCATCCACTCTCGCTATCCTGCAGTGAATTTGCCACAATATTCGGAAAGACTGAAGGAGCACGGTGTAGAGACTCGATCCTGCGTAGCCTCACAAAGGCATAATTTATGAGTCATGACAAACCTACTTGCAGTGTACATGCAAGGCAATGCATGCGCGATAGAGGCGACGCGAACGCGACACTGGCGCGACCAACGCGACACTGGCGCGACCAACGCGACACTGGCGCGACCAACGCGACACTGGCGCGACCAACGCGACACTGGCGCGACCAACGCGACACTGGCGCGACATAGGCGACGCTGGCGCAATGCACATGCGCTTTCCCGCGCCTAAGCGCCCTAAGGCGCCTGACCTCCAAGTGTCTATTCCCATGTCCAACCAAGTCCCCAGGTATGCATTTCCCCTTTTATCATTTATTTTACTATCATACCATGATTATTTCAACATGGACCCTTACTTACATCACCCTAGCACTACCTATTCGGTTCCGCACCCTGGGAGCACACTTAGATATGTTTTTACTTAGACATACCGGACTTACCTTTTACTTACTTACACCTTTACACCACCAATACACTTTTTACCTTTGACCTACACCATACCCGGAGACTTTACCTTGACCAGTATCTATCTACCATCCAACTATGAAACTATAGATTTGAATCTCGCCCATCTATTCAAGTTGTGCATACTGTCTACTTTCTCGCGCTTCGCGCGCCTATAGCGCCTCGTTTCCCGCGCCTGTCGCCTCGTTCACACGCCTATAGCGCCTCGTTCTTGCGCCTTGCACGTAGCCCAGAGTTGATAAAACTCGTGGATACTGCTCACCTTGCTTCCCCTAAGGGTCGAGCCTATCACACACCATAACTCGCCCTAACACAATATTATTTTATATCAGCTGCACACTCAGCTGTGTTGTGTTTCCCACAACGGCATATTTTATCTGTCCACTGCAACACATTTCAGTGGTGGGTTTTATATGGACAAGGTTGGCATGTCGGAGGGTGCTGCATTTACGTTTCAGACTGGTGTCTGTAATGCTCATATGAAGTACATATGTTCAAAGGTGAGAAGAAAGGCCAAAGGGAAAAGGCAGGCACAAGCTGATGACAATGACAAGGAGAATCTCCAAGCTCTGGAGCCAGGCGTGTCATTTCCTTCCTTGTGTATTCACTCGCTGATTCTGCATCTACTACTATAGTATAGTAGTATGCCTCACTCACATTTTTGGCGGCCTGGATGGGCCATGATGATCATCAACACCTGACTCTTGACTTGGATAGTCGTGCTTCTGAGTCTTCAAGTTGATAGCATAATATACATAGTACCTTTCTAGACTTTTCATGTCTTAATACTTAGTACCTTTGATTCTGGGCCTTCAGGCTATCACAATCAAACATAATCGTTGCCCACAGGGAGCCACAGGGAGCCAGCTTGAAGCACTTGGATTGTTTCGATTTTCTGACTTATCATTACTGCACAACTCAGAGTCACGTGACTTCACAGACTCATCGGAACTTGAGTGACTTGAGTTGATTCTTGAAGGTTGTCCTTTCGGTTTGTCTGCAGAAAGTGTTACTTCATTGAGGCCAGTCAGGAGACCATTTGCATCAGCATTTCTTCTATCATCTAGTGAGTGTTGCTTTGCGTTACACAGTGACTACAGCTAACATTTGTTGCAGCCACATTTTGATGTACCAGCCTATGCCATGGCATTCTGAGTCTTTGTCTTGTGCTACCATACAATAGATGGATATTCCCTCCCCTTGCATTCTATGGTGCAGATGCATCACTGTGCCTATTCCGCTATGGCGACCAAATCAGGGCTGCCACGCGCTGTGCAAGGACACTCATATCATGATGACTCTCAGGCTGGTACAAAAGATATTTGAGCATTATCTGATTTCACAGGTCCGTGTTCATAATTGCAATGATGCTTGCCAGCATGCAAGACCACATGTCCTCTTTCCACAACAAAGTGTTTGATCCCATCCCCATCCCCTCACTATTCTCTCAGCTACAACTTCCCACCCATGCCTCTCTCCTCACCAGGATCCCTTCTCACTGCATGAAGTGGTGGGAACAGGCCAAGTCGGCTGCTTTCATTCAGGTCATGCTGGGTGGTCCTTCCAGAGGGTGAAGTGTCGATCTGGATCTATATGAAAGTGTCTTGCTTATAGCCAGCAGGTCTGGCATCACATTCACTCTTGGTCTGCTGGACGATAATCAGTAGACTCCACCAATCAGATTGCTGCACTACTGAAGTCATAAGGGTTCATAAGCATCTGTAATGTGCGCATGTTAAGTGTTCATTTCAGTTGTTTTGCAGATCAGTGGTATGTTGCACACCTTGATCGCTATTATATCATGCTAATTTTGAGTATGTCACTCTCAAAGGTTCTTTTAGTAAGTACAATCCCCATTGCGCATTTGGTCTGCTGGGCGATAATTGGTAGATATATTGAACTAGGCTGCCACTGGCCTTGGGTCTTTCACAGCATGACTTGAGCTGATTCTCCATTGTCCCAGAGCACGTGTCAAGACGAAACGCAGTACAATAATCTATCATCACTCATCAAAACGCTCCAATATTGACGATCATCACTTCCCAAGACTAAGCCCCTCTTATTTGCTGATGTCCAAATCATGCACCTTGCTAATGGACAGCAGTTTTCATTTTGACTAGGTCAAATCATCGCCAGTGAGCTTCGACAAGCTGACCAAGGCTTATTGCCAGGGAGAACGCAAGTATTGTATATTTAATACATCTGCACATACTTAAATATCGCTTAGGGCAAACACCATCATGAGGCTTAAGTCTCATCGCACTACCTTTAAAAATGGCAATATTTGTCTTGTTGCTGGTTCATATCACTGACTCTCTTTAGAAAGAAACCACCAGCATGGATTTTCTACCAGAAGCAGTCGGTCATGCTTGCGTATGTTGGACTGTTGGATGTGCTCTTATTTAGCTCCATAGATTGTTTCCAATTCCTTCGAGCCAAGAAGCAATGCAAACAATGACAAGCTCTATATTTCTGCATTTCCATCGTGGATGTGTATGCGAACTCACTAAATACCTCAGGGGTATTGCTAACTCAGGTGACCAGATACAGGGTAGACTTGCCACCCAGTTAAATGAAGCGGCAGTGACAGTTGATGATTATGCAAGTACTGGGCCACCATCACATACCCAGACATCTTATAACATACAAGACTGATTGTTGGAATGCACAATGGAGATTGAAATAGTCTCAGAAAGAAATGGGGGTGGGCAATTGGTTCGTTCTTAGATTTCCTATCATGCCTTTTGATCATTCCACTTTTTGTCACAACAGGGAGACATGGATATTGTAGACGCTAATGGAGACAACTGTATGAAAGTTGTTGAAGCCGAGAGTACACAAGCGGTTCGTTTTCTTAAGATTTCTCATCATGCTTTTCAATCTTTTTACTTTCGCTCGCCGCAGGGTGATATTGATATTGTGGACACCGACAGAGATGACCGTATGGACATTGATGAAGTTGATATTGTAGACACTAACAGAGACGATCATATGGAAGTTGATGAAGCCGAGAGTACACAAGTGGTTCATTTTCTTAAGATTTTCCATCGTGCTTTTTAATCTTTTTACTTTTGCTCACTGCAGGGTGATATTGATATTGTGGACACCGACAGAGACAACCATATGGAAATTGATGAAGCTGAGTGTGAAGAGCTGGTACGTTCGTATATTTTTGCCAACCTTTTCATTCATTCTACTTTTTTACTATCGGGAAACGCCGACATTGGGATGGACATCGACTAAAAGGCCAACATGATATGGTGCATGAGTATATTGCGTATTCACATCGAAACTGATTCCATGGCAGAGTCTTAGGGAGTCTGCAGATACACTAATGAAATGTATTGCAGTGTACCATCATCCAGAGCCGTCTCAATTATCATCATTTTCCTACTGAAGTTCTCTCTGAGTCACAGTGATAGTAACTCAAAGTGCATGAATACCATCAAGCTCTATGTTTGTTCGCTGCGTTTTCACTATGGATGACTGTAAAAAATTCATTCCTGAGTACATCGACTTTGTTGAGGGCATCGTCATCTCCGAGAACTTCCCTCTTAACATCTTGTGGGGCAACAAAAGAAAATACTCAAGGTTACCTATGCAGGTATCGTCAAGAAGTTGGAATGACTTGATGTGTGATGGCCTCAGACAGTGCATGTCTACATATTGTAAGGATGGAGCAATTTGCAACATCTTACAAAGAATGGATGCATGCAACACAGCTCAACAGCCACACACCATGAAGGCAATCACTCCGTCCCTGCAGACATCCATAGTGAGTTTCCCATTTCTTCACCCACTCTTCATCCGAATTCATCACTACTAGTGCACCCTAGTTCTCTGGCCACAGATTCAGGCATCAAGTCTCCATCAATACTTCCTCTGCCACATCCTCTCGAGTCGATTCCTCTGCCCGCACAGCTTCTGACATGGCTCAGACATTTTTGCCTGTCATCCAGGCAGTTCCAGGTGCAATTCCATTTGCCGGTTCTCCAATGCAAGCCACTATTAGTGCATCATTGTCAATCCTTCAAGCCATAGATGTAAGAGGTTATTTTATTACTGGGACGTTTCTTGATTCAAAGGCCATCACAGAGACGTGCCAGAACAAGGCAGACTTAACTCTTTCCAGTGTCTGTGGTCAGGTACCTTTGTTTTATAGAAGTTTGTTCCTTGTTTCCTAACCCACTTCATGGAGGACTCAAAATCTTCAACTCTTGGCCACTCAAGTCGACCCAAAACTACAACCAAGTAGACCTCTCTCCCACAAGCTCATCATCTGCTGACATGGCTGCCCTAGTTGCTCCCAACAATCCAACCATTTTATCTGCTACAGCAGGTATACAGGGTGTCAACAAACATTATCATCCCAATGCAGGGGTTATGGTGAGTGTTGTATGGTTTTCAGTAGAAGTGAGCATCTTGTCAGGCACATTAGGTAGGTACCGAGGCACATACCCCTGTTCAATCTCTTTAATTTCCTATCAGGAAACATATTAGGGAGTGCCCTTTTACTGCAATTTTCACATCTCGATAATCTATGCCGGCATGCTCAGACTGTTCATGCTGATAAGCAAGAGCAGAATGAGCGCGAACTTACCTCTCTTCATGCTTCTATGGCTGCTGCAAATAAAACCGGTCAGTCAAGAGGCAAGAGAGGTCAAGCTTCCGTTAATGCTGCTGCCGTACTCACCACAAGTATCATTCAGGATCTCAAGATAGTTCAATGCATGGTCTTGATCAAGTCAAGGAGGACTTGTCTGCCTCTCTCTACCCCATGCACCAGTGTCCCATTACGAGCACTGGTTACAAGGGTGGTGACAACATGATTTACGGTGATGGTTGGAATTCCAATTTGGATCATTGCTCTGGTTAATCCTTGACCTATAAACAACCATTCCTTTTGTGACTCCAACCAGTCCCTTCGTGTCCCTCCCACATCCTCTACTTCCTGGCAGCAGCAATCGCAGTCCTTTCAGACCTTCACCACCAACACAATTCAACTTCAGTCTCTCCTCTAGGGACAGTCTCTCATGGGATGGTCGGCCTGGATCTAGCAGCAGCAAGCCATCAACTGCAAGGGGTCCTGATGCACATGCTAGAACACTCCTGCCACTCATTGCCGTCGTCTCCACGACAATCCCCCCTCTACCATCCCAGTCATATGCCCTCCCACCTCAGTCAGCACAGCACATACTTCCCTTACCCTTCAGAAGACCTACAACAGCTGATTGCCCAGGCACAGCTCCCACATCAATCCTCTCCACAAAACCTGCCTATGCTGGAGGGCCTGGATTGGTCACAGAATTATCCATTCCAGTCTATGGATGCGGCAACATGGCAGCACCATCCCTCTCATCCTCCTATGGGAGTGACCCATATGATTCAGAACCAGCATCTCTAACAGGGAGTTCATATCTCACCATTTTCCTTCCACCCACCAGCGCTTGCCGAGTCAGTCTCATCTGGTGGGCCTTTCACATATTTACCACCAAGCAACTCTTGCAAGCAACCGTACCCAGGACTAGATAGTGATGTCCCATGTCGAGAACCCAGCAGCAGCCTTTCAGGGCCTGGAGAGTACGAATACGGGCCAGAATCATGCCCTCAATCTCAAAGGCTCACATCCTGGGACTCTGCAACGACCCAGATGCAGATGCAGGAGTATGATCATTTTTACCTGGTGCAATAGGAATGGCTTCACGGCCAACTATCGCATCAGGAATTATCTCATCAGCATCATCCCTCACACATTGATTGAACACCCATCTCAAGCTACTCACTATTCATGACATATTATTGCCATCAGCAGCAGGGGCCTTACTTTCTGCTAACAGAGGAAACTTCACATCTTCACCCTTATCAGACACATCACGCAGCCTATGATCCCAACCACACAGTGTTGCCTTCACCATCATTGCTCGATCTGTCAGCATACACCCAAACTCATCATCCCCTTCATCCAATGGGGCAACCCCACCAGCACTATCAAGGCGAGGAGGGGAATCACCAGTTGCATCTCCATACTCCTCCGCTGCAGTTGGATTGAAAGTGACAGTTGTGTGGGCAATTAAAATTTTTGTCTTTTCTCGCTTTGTATCCCTGGTAATTGTGGGTATGAACATTGGTGTTTGTTGGCAATGCGATTACCTATCTATCTTGTGTTTCTGCTGCATGTTCGGTTGGTGTGACTCAAACCCTTTCTAGTACAAGTATTTCATCATTATATCTTCACACTCACCTATACCATTTGCTTTTTAATCTCATATTGGATTGTATGTTGACTTGCTGCAATCCACATGAGATGAAGAATCCAGAACTATCATATATTGAGAGTGTTTATATTGTGTTGCAATGTCATAGCCAATATTGCATAGATTACATAGCTATCCCTTGCTAGGTAAATTAAACCATAGAAAACGGAAAATATAGATGCTTAACAACTTGTACTTAATCATGCTGCGGTTCCTTGCTGGTCGTGATGGTGCAATGTTACAACATTGTCGCAAACCCCAATGTTAATATACATTTGATGACCAGTGCTAGTGCTACTTTTCATGATAAAGTCATGAATAGTTTTATCTTCGAAAAATAAATTACAACAAACTAACATGCCTAACAACTTGTACAAATTTGTGCTACAATTCCTTGCTAGCCATGATGTCTCAATGTCACATTCTCGCCACCAACTCCTCATCATAGTCTACACTTCCATGCACACTTTAGCTATGTACCAACAACTCGAAATTCTCGCAGTATGGATGAATATGTTTAGAAGGAGCAGAACCACGTCCTTCTATAGTTCCCACGACTACAATATCACGCACTCATGAATTCACTGATGACCCGCTCCAGACATGCTCACCAAGTTGGAGCAGGGGCAAAGGACACCACGGAAACGCGACGGACTGTAAGACCACACTACAAAGTAGCTGGGAAAGGTGGGATATAGTAGGTGACTACTAGGCGTTTGCCAGTGGCTTGTGATAGGACATACCTGATTGTTATAAAACAATAAATTTGATTGAAGGAATGCACTCAAGCAAGCAATGCTTTACTTGAAGTTAGCTCATCGACATTCAATCTGTGGCAATTCATCAGTGAACTGGTGAATGTATGAGAAGAACATATATAACAATACATAGTATATAATTACTAAAATCTGCGTAAATCTGCTATCGATCATCACATCATCATTTTTGACCTTGTCGAGGAAAGAAGAGTTCTAAATTTCGTACACCGAGCTTGTGATTGGGAAAAGACACCCACTCATCACTCAAGGTCAGATTCGACAGGAAAGTAGAGCAAAGCTAATGGTTCAACTAGACGGGTTGCAAGCGCCATATCAGAATTAAGTTTCA